>JAOWBC010000383.1:6833823-6845651 GCA_028566105.1 Hypoplectrus providencianus | reverse complement strand
TTTTAACAGTAATTTATGACAAAAAGAAGCAGCAAACTGTCACATTTCATAAAGCAGAAGCTGCAATGTTAACATATTTGTTCCCAGAAATGATTAATTCATTATCTTAACAGGTGTAAATCATATTTTGGACCTTTACATTAACCAACTGATTGATAGTTTCAGTTTGACAGCTATGAGATGATGAGTGTTTGGCTTTCAGGAGCACTTCGAGAAATACTCCTCCTGCTTAGTTTCAACTGAACAGCATGGTAGAATAGGCTCAAAATGTATGTTTTTATTCATATAAGGTGTCAGTTCACTGAAAGATGTCTGCATGAATCAAAAATTAAAGAAGCTGATTTTTAAGTGAATTTAGGCTTAAAATAATGTACCAAGATTATAATTTTAACGACGTAAGCCTTAAGTATCTGAAATGATTTGAAACCCAACAAAGCCTTACAACCAGGCTGACACGGATCTGTTTTTCTTTGTGTAGTTATATTTTCACATTTTCTACCTCATTCATCCATCCATCCTGCTTCCTGTCACAGCTCGCTCTCTCTCTGTTTATGGCGTCTGCAGCAGAGGATCTTCGGTTTCCAGCTGGGCCAGCTGCCTGCGCAGGCTGTTTACTTTGTTCTGAAGCTCCTTGTTGTATTCAATTATATGCACCATTTCCTCATAGGCCTCGTCCAAACACTTGGAGGAGCGGTTCCAACGAAGGAACACTCCTGTAATAGAATAAAAGGGGAAGTTGAGCAGTAGGTCAGTAAGCTATAAAAAACATTACCAAGAAAGTTGTATCACTTTTTCTCTGTTAAAACATTTACCAAGAAAGTTGTGTCACTTTTTCTCTTTTAAAACATTTACCATGACGTTAACTCAGCACAGACAAACCCCAACCCTTCCTGTCCTACACTTGCTGTATGATGCAGGGTGAGGAACTCTTTTTGAGGAACTTGTGGGAGTGATAAACTGGAACCAGTGTGACCACAGAGAAGTGCTGTATGACTGGAATGTGCTCCTGTAAAGAGGTGACTGGACGGTCACGGTGGGAGTGCGACAGTGACCTGAGCATTTTCAAATTAAAGCCTCAGAAGTGACAGTGAAACACCTGCACGTAAGGTTGTATGTTAACATGTGTGAATGATGTGTGAGTGTTCAATTGCACTTGAAAACAATAAAGTAATGACAGAGTACCTTTAAATTCATGATGGAATTTATAAAGGTATATATAGAAAGTAGAACTAGGAACAGATTTCACATATTACGGGATAAGGGCAGGGAGCGCTTAGTAAGCTTAGATGTAATTTTTTCCATGAGTCATTTATGAATGTTTTTCACTGGTAGAATGACTTATTTCCAATAACTTATTCAGCAGCTCTTGCCAGATTCTTTGTGGAGAAAGTCAGTTTTCCAAACTAGTCAATTAAATAAACGTATTAATGTGTCGATAAATCGAATGAGTGTTGGTTGACTAGAAATTTCAGATAAAGATAATGTGTGAATTTATGAACCACTACTGATTCATGTCTGTGAATTATACAGTAAATGTATAATTTACTGTATAATTGTAGTGCATGGAGTTTTGCTAACATGGATAAAACTGCTTTACATTTTTTGTAAAAACTCATCAAACTTATTTCCAAATAAAAATGATACACGTTACGCTTAAGCACAACAGGTGTGCCCTAAAAAATAGTATGTAATTGGTGTTTTATGAAGATTAAATGAAAACCATCAGAGCCTGTTGGTGTCAACAAGAAGAGCTACAGACATGGACTTCCGTGGGGTCTTTTACGTTGGCCCAGGAGTGTGCGTCACTCCCTGTGAAAAGCTTACGTAAGCTGGATGTCACGTGCTTCAGCTGTGCTCGTAGTTTATATAGCATGAGGGAGTGGCTCTGCGGCTTTAGGCAGGAAGGGGGCCCCTCCAAAAGGTTCGGCTGAACCTATTGACCCCTCATCTGTCTCGAGCCCCTGCCCCCCACTCTTCTTTATGAATGGCGTTTGCTTTGTGCTGATTTGAGATTCAGCAATTTTAAGCACACATGGCGCTGAAACTTAACGAGTTAACATCAACCAACCCGCTGTTACTGAAATTACCTCTATCCTTCCTATTAAAACTTTTTAATAAAACACCCCTGATATATGGTTATAACATAGAAGTATTTACAGGTAATCATGCTGTTTTAATCTATTATTACCAAAGAATGGCATTAATTCACTGGGCAGCATTTTAATGTTAGAGCTAGTGGGGGTGGAGAACATTTACACTACTGGAGATCGTATATTGTATATTGTTTCTAATAAATCAAAGCTCATTTCAACTTTCATAAACGTGATCACATGGAACACAATAACAATATTTCCCTCTGAGATGTAGTGGAGTTGAAAAATAAATATGCATAAAATGGAAACAATCAGGTTAAGTACAAGTGCCTCAAGTAGCTGTATATAGTTACTTTCCACCACTGAAAGTTTTAAGGTATCAAGTCCCTTAAAAAAACATAGAATTTGTAGAATATTTCCTTTTAGAAAATGAATATTTGGAACACAAAGCAGGACGAATTCCAGCTTGATAACATGGTCAAAAACAAAATTTACTCCACCAAGAAATCTCATTTGACTTTGAATTACTCTAATCGGAGTTTAAAATATAATTTAAACAATTATACATTACCTTAAAGTTGTCAATTTATTACCCCAATATTACTCCCCATTACCATTTTAATTATCATTTCACTGAAAAAACCATAACATTGTTACCATATTATCAATGATCACAAAAATAATCTTCAAACAAGTTATTGTAGGTATTACAACTGGCTGGTATTACATTAAACCCTTACCCTTCTATCACCATGTTATTATAGAGCTTTAATTGTAAGTGCTTCTGAAAATCAAAGTATTTTAGTCTGCGTTGGGAACAATCCAAACCAAACTCTTACTCTACTACTAATTTGCTATTATTTTGTTGCAATTCATTTCATCTCCCAGAACTGTGGAAATGTATTTTTCCTGTGGCTGATACTTGAGGTTTATTCCATGTAGTTGTTGATTCACAATAACGGGAGACTGGCTCTGCTTATAAAAGACAGCAGGCTGATACAATCTGGGTCTCACACTGTTTCATGGAGGTTAAGTTTCATGCTCAAGGCCACTGAGAGAGAAAAGAGCAGTTTGCATTCACTTCACCCACACACATTTTCTAAGGCATCATGGAACCATCGCTGCCTTCTTTTACAGCAAACATATAGTTCCAGTTTTCAAGGAGAAAGACGTGATATAACATAACTTGGATATTAAATATACTTCTTACATGAAAAAAACAAAAACAAACTCTTTATCTACTTAATAAAAGAGATCAAGTTCCATTTTATTTGTGATATTCTATTTGAAGCCTGGAATTAATACAAGAACTCTGTGAGATTTTTGGCATGGACAGTAGAAAGTGTGCCACAGGACTAAGATCAGCACCATCTGACGGATAACTGATAACTAGTAGTAACCGTCACTGTCAGCCAGCGTCAGTGAGCTCAGGTGTCAGTGAGGATACCTTCTGTACAGCCTATAATAAGACAAACACGCGGGCCAAACACAGCATGGAGGTGCCTGGGAAGCAATCTGAGCAATGTTAGAAACGTAAATGTGCCGAAAGCCACATGAGGGTAAAGTCATATGAGCCTAACGGCCACACGCAGAGTTTGACCTCTTCACATAATGCACTGGTTCAGGCGGGATTACACAGTATTCTTAATGTCATAGTCTAATTATTTACTATTAGCTTCATACTGAAATATGTTATTCAAATCCGTGAAACGCAAAAATCAACAGGTGGCTCTGAGAAACCTCAATCGGATCGTGTATGATAAAAACTGCTATCAGGAAAAGGGACAAAATTGAAGTTTAGAATAGTGATATTTCATTAAAAATACTTTATTCTGCCTGGCTCATCTAAAGCTGTACCAAAAAACTTTAGCACTAACTTCATACGGAAAAAAGCACGAAATTCTATGCTCGTCAACACACCTAGGAATGACCCCACTGAGAACTGCAGAACGTTTACACAGGTCAGAGAAGAGAGGACAAGAAAGTTGAGGTTTTAAAAGATATTGTCAAAAGTATAGCATGTGGCATTTTCAAAACTGGTGTTAGAAAAATGTTGAATATAAAAATTCATATTTCCCATTTTCACAAAGCAAATAACTGCTTTTCTAAGGGCAATTTAACTGGCTATACTAGCACACAAGACATTTCGAGTTGTCCTTACTTGGAGCCGTGCTTGTTTTGTTTCCACAGAAGTGCAGGAGATATTATTGCAGTGGAAAACGATTCAGCCGTGAGTAATATGTGACGGCGGAAAATACGTGTCTTGAAGCTGTTTTGGGCTTAGAGTGTTATACTGTGTACGGTTTGATATTGACTGGATGATTATTTCACAGAGAGTGGCTGTTTACAGTTGTTAAAATTATTTATGGCGTCAAAAGGTAATTAGACAAGAGGAAAATTATGGCCTGTCATGTTGATAGTTGCATCTTAAATGCTGTTTGTTTTTTTCTGACATATTTCTCATTAAAATAAAAGTATGCATGCATATATGTCAATAACTTTCAACTTGAGCGAAAAACCACGTCTGCTGCAGTGTTTACTAGTGCCAAACAGGATAGGTCAGTTTAAAAGTGGTGAAAATTGTGAAATCAATGGCGCCCCCTTCTGGTAGGATTAGAGAGTATCTGTGTGAGTAAAAATGTGACGAGGGATGAGACTCAGAACATTTTTTGGCAGCGTACCCGTTGGCTATCACTGCAGTTTTGCCACCCATTGCTAACAACTGTTTCAGCCATTAGTCAGCTGTTGTCATGGCTTTCAGCTGTTCACTTCAGATTTCGGACCAGCTTTCAACCCAAACATAAACCAACAGCATGATTCAAGCCCACAATGTCATAGAGGCGAACATGTGTCACGTTGTGAGTACACAGCATGCCGTCTCACTGGTTGATGCACACAGAAACAGACTGTAGTGGTGACGTCTACTCACAGCATTGGCACCAAGCTACTATTTATACAGAATAAAAAGTGTGTTTCACTGCTATACCAATGATGGTGATTCTAAATTTTCATGTTTTTCCAAGTCCTGCTGACAGTGTTAACTTCACTCAAGTGACATAGCTTTTTTCTTCCTATCAATAAACAGAAACTTCTTGGCCACCTGCTGTTCATGAGCTACATGAGTCACTTGGTTTCTTACCTTCCCACAGCAGCAGACTCTGAGGGGCCACAGAGGGCCAGATCACCAGACTGTTGGCCTCGTAGAGCGGGTTGGTCAGACGCTCCAATTCTTGGGGCCGGTTCACCCACGACCACAGGGACACGGTCTTCTCAGGGAGAGACAGCTTGGTTCTATGAAAAGGTGACAGGGTATGTTATAGCTCATACTAACATGACAAGGTCAGATTTTTCCTTCGCTGACAGTTTTGGGAGCTCCTTTACAAAAGCCCTAAACCAAATGCGAGTTGGCATTGGCTTTGTGCTTTAGGGCGGCTGTGGCTCAGATGATGGAGCAGTACATCTTAGACAGATGCCAGATATCTAGCAGGATAACTGTATGGACTTGTTAAGGAGTTTGTTGAGGAGCATCAGCCACTATGAGTGTGAGATACAGGTGGAGAGGAAAACAGGGGCAGGTGTCGCCCTTTAACAACTTGTTCTGTACATGTTTCCCAGAGTTGTTGATGCAACAGAGAAACGGTCTATAAGTAGTAAAGATGTGTGGAAATAATTTATTTTGTGAACTTGTGAACCAACAAGCACGACTTCTGTTTTCATACCCAGCAGCTAAGTTGCTGTTTACATCCATGTAGGCCCAGACTGGTATGTATGCAGCCAAGACTGTCCACAATGTTTCAGATATGGATGTTGCTGCAAAGAAGCTACAAACGTAGCTGCTTCATATATTTTCACATTGGCAGCTCAGAAAATCTATTTCACAAACACAGTTTTAAGTTGGACACAAGATAAGTGTCACCAGTTTCTGGTCAAGTCTCTGTTTATCTTCTTGAGTTATGGTTTGTGCCAAATTTAAAGGAATTCTCTTTAGATATTCGAGAGATATTACATTCACAAGAATGTGACAGACGGACAAACAACCTGACAAACAAAATGCCTCAGGCCTCGGCTGTCGTCAGCCCAGAGGCATAATGAAAACTTAAGAATTGACTTTGGCACATAAATCACATAAGTCACATAATCCACAGCCGTGTAAGCTGCTTAGTGGGTGTTAATGTACAGGAAAGGCTGCATTAAATACTTTTCATATGCATATCAAAGTCATTAATAGGACATTATCACACTTTTGACTTGCATTCTGTGAAAAAATTAAAAAAAAATACTTCATTACTAAAACCTGTTCAGCTGCTAATTAAGGCAAACATCTAATCAGCCACTTACATGGATTGGAGCAACTCAGTGCATTCAGACATGTTGACACAGTTAAGACAACCTGCTGAAGTTCAAAATGAGTATCACAATGGGAATGAAAGGTATTTAAGAGAGTATGAATGTGACATGGTTGTTGGTGGAGCATTTCATCAGCTGATCTACTAGCATTCTCACACCCAACCCTGTCTAAACAGAATGGTCTAAAAAAGAAAAAAATGGCCACTTTATAAGGTACACACTTCACCTAACAAAGTGGGTGATGAGTTTATGTGTACTTGATCAATGAGCATATGGCTGACATAAGCTGGTGGAACAAACCTGAGCTGACTCCAGACTCACCTCTCAGCTGTACTGTTGCCCAGGAAGGTGCCAAACTGGGAGGCATAGGCGTGTTCAAAGACCAGCACCAGAAAGCTCTCGCTGAACTCAAAGGAGCACGGAAACTGGCGAAGGATCTGCCACACGCAGTCCAAGAAGAGCAGGAAGGCAGGAGCCTCCTGTCGAGGCTTGCTGTTAGAGTAGGCTGACTGGGCGCAGCGCTGCTGGAACGGGTGACCCGCCTGGGGCAGATGGTCAAAGAGGTGAGAGGGGTCACCAGAGATCATGTCGGTCATGATATGGTAAATTAACACTGGTCCTGGTTGTGATAGGTTATGAGGTTTTAAAATGAGATATTCTTCATATTTCTCAGTGAATCATTTTTATCAGAGAGGTGAATAGATTTGGGCTGTGCTTCAAAGGTCAGATAAGCTTACCTGGAGCCACTCCCGCTCCACCAGGCCCTGGAAGCCTCTGATGGTCCTACAGGCCGGATCAAGGATGATCTGAGCCAAGGAGGTCACCTGCAGGGTGGAGTCTGTCCCCTCTGTACCGTGAACGAGCACTGAGGCTCCCTCCCTGAGACAAACACACATGATCACAGTGTGTCAGTTTATAGAGCAGGCAGGTAACACAGATCTGACTGCTGTGAGTTCAGCCGGTCCAGCTTAGTACCCGCTCACCTGTCGATGCACTGAGCAGCCAGGCAGGCCGTGGTGAGGATCTCCTTCACGTGAGTCTGCCAGTTGGAAGCCTCTAGCTTGCTTAACCAGCGGTCCATGCTGTGTGACTGGTCATTACACGCTTCTACCAGCTTTATCAGGCTCTCCTGGAGGATGTTATACCTGGGAACGACAGGTTTGCAGCAATACTAAAAGAAATGTCTGATATTATATGAGTCATGATATCGGCAAAAAACAGAATTGTAGCATCATTATTTCTCATTTTCATTTATAAATATATCAAAATGATCATGGTGTGACATTTTTTCCTGTCTGTATAATACCTTTTGTAGGTTGCAAAAGCACTATATTAAACTGAGAATGCTTTGACTGCACCTTAACAAATATTGGATATTACACCTGCCCAGTAAAAACATCACAGTAAAACACAAGTGTTTTCAAGGATTTTCAGCACCCCTAGGAGCCCTGTTTTGACTTTTTCTCACAACTCACCTTTCGATCGCCTTGTGGATCCTCCTCCACTGGGGGTAGTTAGCCTCAGACTCAAATCCTCCACCTCGGGCTTTGGCCTGCTGGGCAACATTGATGGTGCGTGTGTCGATGATGTAGCCCCGTTTGCCTGGCCGCAGGGTGGCATTGATCAGCTTCTCGTCTTCCTTGCACCGCCGCCCATTGGTGCCCGTCAGAGGCTGCCCTGCACGCATCATCACCTTGAGGAAGAAATGATCTGAGGTGATTTTCTGAATATTAACATTCAATAAAAAATTTAATGAAAACATGTCTCAAGTGCTCACCATGCCATTCTTCTTGTGGTAGTAGCTAAGTACTGGAAAACGGCCACTGTGGCGGAAGGTAGCTACTTTCCTCAATGTGTCATCATCAATGTCTTTAGGCACCGCCACTAGAGGGGGGTACGACGGACACACACTGAAGTCCTTGTTCACATCACTCAGTCTCCACTCATCTGTCTGATAAAAGAGATGGTGACAAGTTAAACAGCGAGTGTTAATTATGTACATCAGAGGGCTGAGAGAAAATAAATAGAACATTTTGCCACTGATCAGGTCCATACCATTGACTCCAAATCCTTGAAGGCATCCTCTGGAAGAAATGAGTTCCAGCCGTCTTCTATGACTTCAAACATGGGCCGGTAAAAGAAAGGATACATCAGAGAGGGTGAATCCAGTGTGGACAGAGCCTGGAGATGAATAAAGAACATGTACTAGTTAATCAAATTTAGAATTTCAACTGACAGTGGAACATGGCCATGTTTAGACAGCAAAAGTCCCCAGTTCTTTGTTGTTGTTTTTTTACCTCAATAGAGCTGGCAATGTTGAGGCACTCCTCCATGCCGGGGATGTCGAGTTGGATCACTCTTAGGTCTTTGCATTTCACTATGATGCTTCCCAGAGAGCCCACAAATCTGAAAGAGAAGACAAAAATTGTCTTTAAAAGTTAAGCACAGCTTAAAAAAGAAAAAAAATTATAGAATGTCCCTGTCCCTTGTGTGTGGAAGTTTAATACTCTCCTCACATTGGGTTCTATCTGACACTTTGAATTTTATGTACATGTTAGTTATTTGGAATGCTGATGTCTGTATTTGGCCAAGTTGACCCACTGAAACTGCTCCTGAATAGTTATGATGCATGCTGAGCTAAAAATGTAAAACAAACAAAGAAAGTGTTTTTTAAATAAGGGTGCTAAGTGTGCATTTATGTGGATTAATCAAAGCTTCACTGGTGGTCACAAGGCCGTCTTAAAGAGTTTTTAAAATAAATATGAAGTTTGCGCTCTGATAAAATTTACAGCCACTGTTAAATTCTCAACACTGTTTAAAGGTCCCCACCCTTTCCAACCACACAAAATAAATTCTCACCCTGTAGGAAACATTGCTGTGTCAGCCAAAAGTCCGACTTAAACTTCCTGTCAGAACAGTTTCAGATCCTCTATCTGCTGTAAAAGTCAACTGTATGTGTACCCCAATGAAACTGAAGATACTTAATTCTGGTGCATACATTTGCAGAGTGGCACTCAAAAGAAAGGTGTAACCGCAACCTAATTCCACTGTTTCCTTTCTTGTTACTCAGAATGATTTTATCAAATACCCGCTTTGCTAATCTGACTCTACATTCCTAAAGGGTTTTATAAGGGGGCCAGTTTATGAAATGTGACAGTGTCATTTCTGGGGAAAAAAACGATATTTATAACAGTGTTTAAGAAGCTCTTTACCTTTTCTCTATTGAGTCAATGTTTGAGTGGAGCAGCCACAGCTCCTCTGTGTTGTCCTGTCTGGAGGACAGAATCAGGTGATGACCAGTCAAACACAGGGTCCCCTCCACAGTGGGCATGAAAGGCCGGTGAAGGACAACCCCATCCACCCTGGGTGTCTTAATCAACTCTGCAAACTCCATGAGTCCTGAAGAAAAGATAGCAGAGCAGATAGCAGTGACAGCAGAAAGAAAGGAGGGGTTTTTAAAGCATATGGGCAACGTTTATGATTAGCTCACGTTAACACTTCTTAATCAAACTAACACAAGTCCAGCTGTTAATCGAATACAACGTGCAAGTCGATGTCAATTAACATAAAATCAGTAATTACTGCAATATGTCTACAAGCTAAAGTTAGCTTGACTCAGGAAATGAAGAGGCTAGCGGTAGCTAACTAGCTAACATGACAGACCGTAGCAACTGGCCGTCAGTTTTATGTTTACCATAAAATAAAAACAGCATAAATATTCTAAATGCACAAAGCAAAAATGTTCGTTTTAGACTGAGGCTAAAATCTGTTATCGTACATTTACCTGAATATCTTTTCGCTGTATTTGTTGATGGGCGAGACTGGTGCGTTCACATAAACAAGCCGACTGGAAACACATGACTTGTGAAATGTGGCTCAGGGCAATTCGCCCTGCAAATCCTCAAATTCTTCTTTTAAGTATACCGACAACAGAAAAATAATGAATAATTGAAAAAAATCAATTTCAAATAATTTTTGTCTTTGTTTGATGATGAATTCGAAAGTAATCATCAGAGCTACATATCACAATGGCAACTCTGTACTCAAATAGGATTTTTTGGGGGGAAATGTGAATTAATGTCATTCATCCAGGTGCCATATTAATCTTAAATCCAGTAAAAAAAAAAAAAAAAAACCCGAATCATGTACATTAATATAGTAAAGTTCAGGACATTTAACAATCCAAAGATTTACTACAGTTGAAGGAAATATTTGTTCAGAATATTTGTTATGAAACAAAACAACAACAACAAGAAACTACAGATTTCCTCGATTGTATTGACTCATTTCATATTTTCATATTAATGTTCAATGTTGTAGGCCTATATGCAAAGCTTTTTATGTGTTTAGGCTAATTCATGTATCATCTGTTCATCTCCTGTTGTTGAAATACCTAACAATATCAGGAAGGGACACTAGGTGGAGTCATTGAAGGATGTTTGAGACACCCGTGCTGTTAAAGAACTGATCTGCATGGTCACATAATCCAATAACAGGGTGATTTAAAATGAGAAATGAAGATGCACTCTGCAGCAATATGTCTTATAATATATTTTTACATAATGTGTATGTTATTTTGATAACATGTCATTGATTGTAAGGGGAGTGAATACGTTGTAGACTCTTCAGGCATACTGGGTGATTTAAAAGCTCTTGATGTATCAGTCAGACTCTCTACCTGGTGATGGTGATTTGTAAATAACTACTGACATGCAGCAAAAAGACCAGAGTGAATTTAACAAAAAAAAAAAACCAACAAAAAAAAACAGAATGTCCATGAGGGGACTGGACATTAGAGGCAAGAATGTCATGGATACTTAGACAATATGATAAAAGGGGAAAAAAAGAAGAGATATTAATATTGTATATTTGGTATTACTAGACTGGCAGGAAATTGCTGCAGAGCAACATAAAACAGAAAGGAGAAAAAAAAAACTTGTAAAGAAGAGACTTCAAAGAGAGAGGAATATGAGCTGTGTAAATGAACAGAGAGTTTTTGAGAAGGAAGGAGGGCAAACACAGAGATTAAACTTTTCACTGATGTGGGCAGGAGCAGCAGCAAAATGTGTGTTCGCTACCGAAAGAAATCAATGCAAGTGTAAATATATGGTATATTTAGATTATTTTCACTGCTTTATTGCTGTCAGTCAGCACTGTGTACGTTTACACCAGTGGAATCTAATATTTTATTAATGCTCTTTTCAAAGTCACCAGACTCCTTTGACAAAAACATGAATTTTACCTTGCAGCACATGGGAATTACTGTTCCACTGTTGTCTCTGTCGCTTTGTTTGCTTGTGTTATTTTGTGACTTTGGCTGCACTTTTCTGCATTGTATGAACTGAAGTCTGGATAAGCCTCAAGTTAAAAAGAAAGCCATCCACATTC
>JAOWBC010000383.1:6776086-6793782 GCA_028566105.1 Hypoplectrus providencianus | reverse complement strand
TCAGAAAGAAGACCAGCCTGCAGCTTTTTGCTTCCCAGAGGATAAAAGTCACTTCCATTATGAAGTCCATAAAGGCGGCTGAACCCAGATCCATTACCCGCCCACCTGCCTCTGCTTCACCAGATTCTTTGGGTTAGAGAAGTGTTTGACCGCTTCACTGCATATGCCTGTCAAACCCAAATGACAGTTAATAACATGTAATACTTTTCTAAATATTTGAATCATAGATTTCAGACAGAGCTAGAAAAAAACAGACTTCTCATTTCAAAGTCAATGTGAGCTGCACAGACGCACTAATGTTAGCCAAAACTTACTGGCACTTACCACGACAATTATGCAGTTACTTGAACAATGTTCCCCCAGGCCTTGAAAGTGATGCTAGGCTACTGCTGCCACTAGTTAACTGGACATGCTGCAGCAGATCCAGCAACTCAACCGTTTTACACGTTCATTACATTTTTTCTCATGTTTTTAGTTTCTGAATGGAAAAAAATGACTCCCCAAACCCATTAAATGCAGAGTATCACTCTTACTCCCAGGCATGCAGATTTAGCATGTTGAGAAATCCAAACCTTGACAGGCCCGCTGGAGGGCCCGCTAAGCTCGATCAATCACTGTTATTTGGGTGAAACAGACAGTGTGCAAATGACTGAAGTTCATGGAAGGTTTCTCTTCAATCCCACCTTGATCCTTTTCATCTGCAGATCAATTCTGCCAAATAATTCACAGCTCTTACCACGTCTTAATATAGCTAAAAAGGAGAAAATCCTGTTTTTTACATTGCTTCCAACAGGAGCCTGTGTGATTTAGATTTCCCTCCTTGATGTTAAAGCATGAGTAGGGTTTTGCCTGCCCTCCCTGAGAGAGCGCTGGAGTAATAGCAGCTGCTCAGTCCTGATTAGAGCCACCGTCCTTCCAGAGCCAGGCCCACACATCTCTGTCCTACTTTCGCTTCCTCTCCTCCTCCCAATATTCCTCTCTCCTGCTCCTAAAGTCGAGTTGCTGCTTTAGAATTGCAAAATCATGCTACATACCAATTTTTCTGTGTTGATGCTTTGGATTTATATATATATACATATATATATATATATATATATATGTGTGTGTGTGTGTGTGTGTGTGTGTAATAAAAAAAAACATTGATTGTCCATCCACCCATAATTACTTATCCTTGAGGAAGATCAGCTGCACTTTTAGTGTTGTGTGATTAATCCACACATACAAGTACATACAGAAGTACACATGTCCGCATAAAGTTAATCATGGAAAATATCACTGGTCTGGATTTGTTTTCTGACACCCCTACATACACACCCACTGACTCACATGAGTCAGTCATTGCAAACGTTGGAACAAATGCCAGAAATGTCTGAACTGGAGGATCACCATCCTGCAATAAATAACCAATCCATGCTGAAGCTGAGATCTGTGTGGTGCTTTCTTATGGTTGGATTTGTGTTTAATAGACTCTGACACAGTAATGGTTAAATTAACTTCTTCCTCACACAACTATTGGACACAGTTATGTCACTGACAAGAACATTATGTTGAACAGGACTACAAACATCTGTAACCCAGCTTTCAGAAAGGTTTGGATTAAACTTGTCCCACAATGAAGAAAGAATGCATTGAAATTACAATTGTCCTTTATATCTGAGAAAAACACCAAATGTTAGTGTGTGTTTAGATGTGTGATGAGTATTTCTACACTCAGGTTAGAACAAACTCCAAGCAGTAAAATGTGCTGTTTGTTTGCTGTGTGGTTCACATGTTCATGTTTGCTGTCTCAAGAATCTCTCAGCCTGAGTGGTGTAGGTAATAGTTTCTGATCATCTTTCACAGGAACACATTTCTGTGTGTATGCTTTTTTTGGGTCAAAATGATGACCAGACAGGCGGAAGCAACCGCTCTGACTCAAATTACCACAGGGTAAGGGTGAGTTGAGCTGCTTTATGTGGGATGAGATGCTTTTTATGAAAAATTTAAAACCAAGCTTTTCCATTTTGGAGAGTCTGCTGTAACTTTAGTGGGATGCAAACTTGGCACTCAGACCTCAGTAATTTGGTTCAGTTAATTACATCAGTTGCACAGCCCAGACAGCTGATGGTCAGTCTTTAGATACAATTAACATTTTTTTATTTCATTTCATTTAAAAATGAAAGAAAAATAAATGCAATATGTTCTATGCCAAATGATTCATTTCACACTTGGAAAAAGATTTTAATAAACTCAGTGTGGGAGTCCTAAAACAACATTGGTTTGGCTGGCTGGTCTTGGCACATCCCATTGATGATTGCTACAGTAAAAAAAAAGGTAACATTTTAGGACTTTGCAGGAAAAAAGGCCAGGGGGAAGCCTAATTAAGAAAAATAGGGGGGAAAACAAAAGAGAAACCAAAGAAGATGAAAGTGAGCACGGAGGGGGAGGAGTGAGACTAGCTTCCTGTCCCTTTTCCCCCGGGCTGAGTCAGAGCAGATTGTTCAGCCTCAGGTTGGACATGCTCAGGGGTTTTGTGAATGAAATGGACGCCCTGGCGCCCTGCCCGTACATTACGCAGCTAGGTTTTCTCCTGTCTTCTCTCCCATCCCTCCTCAGCTGCCCTCTCTCCCTCCTATTCATCAGGAGACTTCCCAGACTGCAACATGTTGGAGTCCAGTTACCATCACTTAGCAACTCCCAGGAGTCACTGATTCTCTCTGATGCACTCTCTCTCTTTCACTGTCTTTTTGTCCCAATTACATTCAAATAAGCTTCAAAAAATGGTCAAATAAAGTTATTTTCAAGCAGTATCTGTATATTCCATTTAATCATGTGCATTTGTTCATTTTACACTGTAAATCTACTAATTTACTGGCAAAGAAAAGGTTGAACAGAAAAACGAGATATGCCATTTTTTCTTATTTATGAATCAGTAATAATTCAAAGATATAAATCCATATTCAATATATAATATCTTTTTAAATATGGTTCTCATGTTGTGTGTAGCTATAGAAAAAAAAAATCAATTGCATCTTCGATGTATCTTTTCCACTCTGACCATTACTTACCGCTTCTTCTCATTCACTTACTCAGCCCACATTTACAGGCAAACACACTCTCTCTCACACAGACACAACATCGTTTAAACTCTCATCCAAACAACCACAGACCCTCTCGTCTTTCTTCCCATCACTCTCCGTCCACCCACTGAACTTAAAGTGCTCTGTAGCGGTAATGGCTAACCTGTGTTTCACCATGTCACATGACATGCGGAGCGAGCCTTAATGGAGACGAACATGGCTCCATTCAGCTTTACAAGCGTACAAGCTCTTTCAGGAATAAAAGTATACAAGTGAGTGTGTGAAACTATGATGTTAATGTCACATTATAGCTGAAAAAATATGTATTTTTACTTACAGTAAAGCTTTCAACAAAGTGGACTGCATTTAGGTGTAGAAGAAGAAGAGTGTAGAAGTGTGTCTAAGACAGCCTGATCTCACAAAATGACCATAATATAACATAAATAACATTAACATTATTATGTGCTTATGGCGCATGATGGGTGGATAATATTTGCAGGCAGCATGGCAACAAAGCCAATGTTAAGTGTGATACAGCAGAGCGTTCTAAAAATAGCGTCATTATGGAAAAAGGCTGTGGTTTCTGCTACCAAAGCACTGACCTAGGTTGAGCTACTTCACGGCCAGTTCTGCTCATGCTCTGGATCTAAATGGCACCACTAGTATAAGATGCCATTGCCCATATCTGAGATATTTTGGCTTCACTGGAGCACAGTGGGAGGAAGTAGAGACAGGCCGTCCATCTTTACATTAAGTATTTGGTTCAGACTGATAACAGCAATAACTGGCAGAGTTAATCATGGCACTCCCGTTTAAATTCACCATATACGAAGAGCTTATTAACAGATTAAATGTCAATTCACCAACCAACACCCTTGAAGCTTACTATTTAAGATAGTGCATCAAAATATGCAAACGTGCAAGTTTTTGTTGTTGTTGTTGTGTTTTTAATTGTGCACGAGACTACTTTTTTTTTTTTTTTTTAAACAGTGCCTTTTCAGCAAACTAAGCTAACCGACTGCTGTCTGTGTTTCTGGGGCCATCTGACTGATATGAGACTGTCCTCTGCAAAGAAAACAACCCAATGTGCCATTTGTACTTACTATTATAATGACCCATATTTAAATTTAATGTTAGGCTACTCACTCTAGTGGCTGATGTAATTATAAGGAAAGAGTATAAAGGACAGGTGGAAGAAAGGGTGGATAGGGAGACACACAGGTTTCACCCCAGTGTATCAAAAAGGCAACTTTGTCGCTATGTCGCCATTATTCAAAGCAAACATATGTACTGTAACTTCATAGCTACCTCATTGCCAGATATCTAAACTTAACCTTTTAATTTTGTTACCTAAACTTTACCAAACTGCAACCATTTGACAACATTAACTATGTGTTCAGGTATAAGAACATGCTGATTTTAAGCCATGACTTGGAGTGCTAATTTAGGAAACACTCCTGTGAGTCGAATTAGAGGGTAGGAACAAACGATGTGTGGCTTTTTGGTTTGAAGGACAGTATGTAGGCAGCTGATGTTTTCACAAGTAAATCCTGCCAATTCAGCCCAGCTCACAGTCCACAATTTCAAACTATAAATGTACAAGATTTGTAGCTGTCAGACAGTGTGTTTTTGACACCCTGTGAAGACTACACCACTATCTTTCAACTATTCCGTAACGACACACACATCTCTGTCATGTTGTCAATACATCATATATACTACACTCTTTTCGACACACAGTATGCATCTTATCACAGATCACAGCCCTTTCCTTTTCACCCTGAGGCGCAGACAAGGAGATGTAGCTGCTATCATGCACACACTTCTTTTATCAATGCGACTCGTACGAGTGCGTGAGGGATGTTTTCGGGGCTCAAACAGCCAGTCATTTACTCTTGCACCAACAATGTCCCCTCAGAGAGGGCAGAGGCCTGGATCCGGTGTCCAGAGGGAGGGATTTGCCCTGTCAGCATCCGATCTTCCCTGCATAGATTCATGGAAGAAAGGAAAGGTTCCCAGGATACCACTATCGATCCTCCCCCCACATCTCTTTTTCCCTCTATCCTCCATGTAACCATCCCCCAGCCCAGAAAGGTAGAGCAGACCCTGGAGTTCTCATCCTGGCTGAGTGTGTGTGCATGCGTGTTGTGTCTGCTGCTCTGCGTGTGTGCTTGTATGTGTGTGCCTTTTTGGGAGCTGGAAAAGCTGACACCATGAATCCAGGCTGCTGTCTCGGAGGATTTATATCATATTGTGTTAGCCGGTGTTTGGGTGATGGGAGGAAGCTGTTTATGGGGCTGAAAATGCTGGAATGAGCAGGACAGATATTTTTTCCACCACAGCATTGTGCGTGTGTATTTGTGTGTATGCATGTGTATGTGTGTGTGTTCCTCAAGGAAACTCTGATGACTCTTAATTTTTTTTCCCTCATTGTCAGTAACTATATCTCTCTCAGTCTGCTGTGCAGCCCCACTGCACTGGTGCGTGTCTGTGACCTTAAAGTACCCGGCACAGCCAAAGTATTCTGGATTAGTTGTTATGGTGGCCACTTAATGTGCTTTCTCTATCTCTCTGTCTGTCTCTATCTCACTTTCCCTGCGCCTGCCAGGCTGACATTTTGATCTGTCACAACAGGTTTTGCTCAGCAGGCCTGTCAGTGAGCAGCGGTTGGGGGCTCACACATATGCTTTGTGTCATTGGATCCCCTCAGGTTAGCATGGGGGCTCCAGGCTTTCCCATTGTGACACCGTCTGATGTTGTGAAGCAGAGTGTAAAAATGCGATTTGTGTCTACATGCATGTGTGCATATGCCATTTTTTTTGAATGGGAAAGAGATGTATGCGTGGATGTGTTTTTAGCATTGCTGTTTTGAGTGTCATGCATCAGTGGTATTAATCACTTGCTATGGGAACTGACATGTTGGTGTGTGCTAAAGACCCAAATGGTTGCATCTGCACACTTTTGATATGTGCGTGTATGTGCACACAGTGTAACAGAACAAAATTACAGAATTTATGCTTTTAAAAACTGGTGATATTCTCCATGCACTTGCTGACTTTAAAAAGATGGATTACATTTACTTAAAGGGATTACTTTATTGCCTGCATTACAACTGTCCCAATTTTAATGAAACTTGCCGGAAGGATGAAAGTTGGCCAATGAAGAACTCATTCAATTTGGGAGTGGATCTGAATCCTCTTCAAGGCAAATAAATTCTCTTTTTTAGCTTTTCTTAACTTTGGTAGATAGGGATGGCCTTGGCGAAGGTCTGCACTACGTGGATTCCCTTTGAGATTGTTTTTGTTTTATTTGCTCTAAAATTCATATGAGGCACACATTTCCCATAACCAGCTTCTCTGGGGAGTACTCCCTCTGTGGTTCCCAGGTGGTGGAACAAACTTCAAAGCTCCGAAGTCCCTCTCGCTGTTCAAAAGGAAACAAAAAACCCAGCACTTCTGTAACACATAATAGACACGGAAGGGAAGAAAAGCACAACTTGTACTGTTTTTACACACTGCCTGATAGCACCTACGCCTTATTAGACTCAAACGTAACACATGGTACTTGCACATGTGGTCTTCTAACTTCATCTTTGCTTGTGGACTCACAGAAATATGTTGCATTGGATAAAAGTGTCTGCATATTGTAACATTTTTTAAAGAGCAATCATTTGGTGCATTTGTTTCACCTGCAACACAACAGTGCATGGACACTGTCAGAAATATGTTTTTTGGCATGAAAATGTCCCGGACAAAAGAGTATAGACCAGCCGATATGGGACTTTTCTCGACTGATGCAGGTTTAAAGAGGAAGGTTCACTCATGAAAGACATGATGGCTGATTTGGACTTTTTGAACTACTATGAAAATAGACCTTTGTTACGTGGCTTGAGCACCAAATTTGAACCGATATGACTTACAATATGTACATAGGGATTAAAATGTAAGAAATGTTCTGTTAAAAAGTTTTCAATATTAGAAAATATCAGACAAAATATACATATGTCAGTATAATACGTCTCTGATAATGATGAATTGTATGGCCTCTTCATATAAGCAAAGTATTCCAAAAGTTCTCCAAACTTTTACAAATTTGTTACCTAATTTGAGTAATATAGTGGAATCGATTAGAAATTAAAATTTAGAGCATGTATTCAGTAATCTCTACTATAATATATTTTAACCTTCCCAACACTCTGTGTGTGTGTTTGTTTGTGTAAGAGTGAATGCGCACACTGTAGTTGTGTAAATTTGATAATCTGGTTGAAATCGATCCTGCAGTCTGTCCCTGAGTGTTTCACTGAGTGTGTGTGTGTGTGTGTGTGTGTGTGTGTGTGTGTCCTAAATAGCGACAGCAGTGTCACTTATGATGGATGAGGTGACATACACTGCATGTCAATAATGAGCTAGCTCGCTTTCCCTCTCATGCATTCACACCTTCTTCTTAGAAGAGAAGAGCTCCTATCTTTCAAATTAGCACATTATGTGACAAATCTTCCTCTCAGTGGCTGCGCAGTGTGAAAATAGGACAGTTTTGAGGCTGCTGTGTGTGGGAGCTTTCCCGCATTTTCCCAGGGGTATATTCCCTAAAGAGGAAGATTAATATATCAATGGATGACTTGATCATAGTCAAACATACACATGTGCAGCTGTGTGTGTGTGTGACCGTGCACGCGTGTGTGAGTGAGAGCATGTGCGCCGTTCTAGGGAGCCGCCTCCTTTATTTGCATGTCTGGAGCGAACATCTATCATCATCATCAAGGCGCTGCAAAACACCGAGGCAGGCAGGCGCCGCCGACGCTCTCGGGAGAGAGACTGAGCACACTTTCAAACCTTTACTGCAGCGTTATCAAACGTTTCCTAAATGCCTTCACCTCGGGGGGGAGAGGCACACTACACAACCCGCGTGCACAGATGCAAACAGACAGATTATGTTTTGGGTCTTTTTTTCTGACTGCTCTTTCCCATCATTCACCTTGTCACACACAAACCCTGTCATAAATACATAATATGAAAACACCTGAGGAAGCAGCGGTCTCTGAATAACAATCATATTTTTAAGTGTGTCTGATTAAAATGCTCTTTTCCCATCATCTACAGCATTTTTTTTTTTTTTTAATGCTGATGGCCAGAGTGGCTCGATCCATTTTTGGGAGCCAGAGGGGATTACCGGGCAGTATTAGAGGAGGCGAGGGGAGCGCTGCAATGGTACCGTCTGATAGATAGAGGAGCGAGAGACAGTGTGTGTGAGCTGAATAGTAAAAAGAGCCCCCGAGACGAGGAGGAGGAGGAGGGGAGGAGAGGAGGGGGTGCAGGGTGGGAGGAAGCGAGCAGGAGCGAAGGAGGGAGGAGTGTGGTGGAGTGGAGGCACAGAGCCAGAAAATTGCATTGCGTGCTCGGTGATTAGTTTACCTCCTGGGTCTCATTCTCTCTCACTCCCCTCCTCTCACTCTCCTCTCACTCCCCAGGTTCTTTTCTACCTCTCGTAGCTTTTCCTTGTGTCTTTGTCTTGCCACTTTCCCTGCCTCTCGCCTCCTTCCACTTCCTCTGTCACTACATCACACTGTCACTTCTCTCTATTCTCTCCTCCACTTTCTTGGCGGTTATCTCCACTGCCTCTCCTCTCTATCTCTGTCTCACCCCCCACCCCTCTTTCTTCCACCACCACCCTCTTTTCCTTCCTCGTGTGTGCTGACTTGGCTCTCGCCTCCATTCTTGTGATATCTTATGGGCTTGAAAAATGCAGAATGCCATCTAACCTGCGTGAAAGCCCGTTGAACCTTTCAAAAAAAAAAAAAAGTGAGGTGTTTAGTTGTGTGTTTGTGGTTTGGCGGTAAAAACCCGTGGATTTACACGAGGAACTTTCAATCAGTCAGGAAGCATTTCGCCAGCATAAGCCAGCCCTGCTAATTATAGTCTTAAGAGCAATAAACATGAGCTTCGAGTGTCTCGCACAGTACAACAGAAGTGCTGACACTGAATGGAGGCCAGCCTCCGCACGGCCCTTTTTGGTTTGGTGCTCTTTGAAAAGCAAGTGGGTCAAGCCTTTTCTTCTTAATCCGTGCGTAATCTGGCCCTTCCTCTGGTTGAAGAGCAGCAACAAAAACAGTACAGGAGGGGCGGGGAGATGGAGGGTGATGGACACACACAGCAGGGAAGAGAAAGAGGATTTCACTTCAGGCTGTCGGGTTATTTCTCTCCAAAGAAAGCATTTTAGGAAGCAGAGGACCACAGAGCAAACAAATTGCTGTTACTGTAATATCTGTCTGTCCTAATATTTAAGCCATTTCCCCCCACCGTGGCCGTCATAGAGCAGCATGTTGTGGGTGTGTTGGTCCCAGGTAAAAACTGCCAGAGCTGTGAAACCAGCTGTAATTGGCCATGTGTTTGGGAAGCTAATTCAGAAATATCACTGCAACTGACACGTTAACCTTTAAAAAACCAACAACAAATCACAAAGCTATTGCCAGCCGCGTCCTCCAAGAAGTCAAATCAAAAGGAATGAATATGAGAAGGTAATTCACAGCCGAGGTTATCCCAGGATGCAGCTAAAACCGTTTTACATCGTGTTGTGTGTGTGTTTTAGAGCCGAAACCTTTAGTCACTAAATCTCCAATCATTCTGATAAATAATTACTCAGGTGTTTGTTCAAATAGAATGCTAAAAATGTCCTAAATCCAGCTTTGGATTTTCTGTTTTACTTTGTCTTTAGGCCCAGAGACACTGAACCCACATCAGAGAGCTAGTGGTGACAAAACCAACTGTTACATTTTTTCAGACACCTGTTTCTGGGCTGAACATGCACTTGAACACAACATAAAAACTACAGTCAACAGCCAACTAGTAATAATTAGGGCTGAGCAATATAGTCAAGATCATCAATCCCCTTTTTTCATTATTAGTCATTTCCCAAGTATATATTTTATATCTTGATTCGTTTTTTTTTTTTTTTTTCAATGGTTCGCTCCCATATGCAAGGACTGAATATTAAAGCATTTAAAGCTTGTAGCCATGACCAAATCAGCATTTGTTGGACCATTTTATACCGTTTTGATTAAGAAATGGCTTTCCATAGCCTGTGATAGTCTGTTGTTACATGAAACATGCCTACTATTTTGTAAGTCTTCAGTTTCTTCAGTCCAGTTGGCCATGTTTTTTAAAAAATATTACTGTTTTGGAATGATGAGTGCACCCTCTTGACTTTTGTTATTTGCTTGATTTGCTCACATCCATTTCACTAACAGGCTTAGCCACTGAAATGCTTCCTACAAGGTCTGACTTGTGCCAACGGTGTGGGAAGTACCACAGAAACAAAGTCCACACACACTGACCGACCGCTCGACACTGGCTACATGCCGACCGTCTGCCTTTATGTGACATTCATCAGGATATCTTTAGGATTTGGGTTGACTGGTAGACAAATTAGGACACTTAAAGACACCAGAGCTTTATAAACTTGTGATGAGATTTTTTCACAATTTACGGACAATTTATTAAACAAAAGACCAACTGATTTATTAAAACTATATTCAGCAGATTAATTAATCTGCAGTTTAGCAAATATCTTTCAGCGCTGGACTTTTGTTCTTTCACTGAAAATAGATTTAAAAATATGCTAAACTCAGGGACATCTGGTTGAAGTTACAACAGTGTCTTTGTGACTACAACTGGAGTAACCGCAGAAAGCAGAAACAAACAAACTGCTTTCTTTTGGAAATGTTTCAAGCCAGATCTAATCTGCAGGTTTGGTGCATACATTCAATCTGTGTGTAATGTGTTGGTCAGAGCCACATTATGTAGTTTTAATTTTAACTGTTGAATCCAATCAGTCATTTAATTAAGTCTGCCCTCCATTTGATTACCCATCTGGATATTGGATAGTGCAGCCCCATCGCTGTTGATAGCTGCTAATGCCCGGCTGAAGTGATCAATATCAGTGTGTATCTGGAAGGCAGGGAAACATGCCTCCTCTTTAGCACTGATACGGAATCTGCACCTCCTTATCCGCATCATGCTCAAGTCCATTATTGGAGAATCACCCCGAATTATCTCAGATCAGCCTGAATCTCTGGCTGCCGTCCGTCTTAAGAGGCCTCGATCACCTGAATCGAGTGTCTGACACTGTCCACTCCTCTTCCTCTTTACTTTCTCCTTCCCCTATTCCTTCTCTCCGCGTCCCACTCATCTTAGTGGTGCTGCAGTGTCACGTGATCACAGTGCAATGAGTTGGGGTACTTGAGGACCGTTGCTAATGGTGACAAATGACTCGCTGTGCGCGGACGGAAAGAGGAATATCGGAGGAGAGGAGAGCTGCTACACATGCATAACGCATTAACTATATTTTTAAGTAAACAAACAAAAAAAAACATCCTAAGTTAAATTTTTTCCCATTTTAAAGTTTTATCAAATTATGGTATTTCCATCAAGCTTTCTTTTAAATGTGAATCTTCAAAATGTGCATAGAAATTTGTTGAAGGAAAAGTGACTACAGAAGGAAAAGCTCAGGGGTTTCTATCATTATTTCATCTCGTTGAACTGTTTCAGTAAGCCGTGACAGTGAGCCAGCATAGCATGAATTAAAGCAGCTTCATGTAATGTTTTCTTAAATATAAAAAAAGGCATGTTATCCCCTGATAATTGTCATAAAATACTTAAATAGAATAGATCAATTCTCCTAACAGTCCACATTAAATGTATGGGAATGACGTGTTATAATTATAGTGATAATATTTAGTCAAGACGTCAGAGGTGGTTAACCGGTACACACTCCGGGAGCTGACAGGGTGGAGCAGACTTGACACAGCATCTCTCATCTCGGCTTGCCGCTCCCCATCGCTTTCAGCTTGCATCATGTCAACCCAGTCTCCATTCAACATTCCAGCAGCTCTCGGTGCAGCAATCGCCCAAAGGCGCTGGTCGCAGATCGTTGTGTGTTTGTGCGCAAGTGTATCTGACTCGCCTGTGGGACTCAGATCTCAACTCAGCCAGCCTTTTCATCCAGGGCTCTTCACCGCCATAGGGAGGATAAAGACATATCTGATGTAGGATCAGTGGTACACTGTTAAAGTGGAAGCCCATTGAGCCGTATTGAGCCATAAAGTTTTTGTCCAAGGTGCAAAAAAAATCTCTTGTTTTGACGTGCATGAAGCTCTTTATGCTGTTTAAAGTTGGACAAATAACACGATGCTGACATCACTGTGAAGCTGAGATACTTCCATTCACTGGAAATGGAAAAACAATGGCAGGTTTGTGAGACGGCCTGCTCAAGTGTCCTTGAGGAAGACACAAAAGATGACTTCCTCCTTCAACAATCAGCATCCCTAGAAATACTATTAATATACAGAAAGCAATCTGTGTTCCCACTGCTACCGTCCCAGTGAGGAAACAGTGCTCAAGGTAACAAAAACCTGTCTCTTACATGCTTTGATGGAAAACCACAGCAGGAGTCTTTGCTTCACACAGCTTTATAAAGGCTGCAAAGAAGCTTCGAAGAAGATGATAATGTGTTTGTTGCGATTCATATTTCAGGTATTTTAAAAGGAGACCTTCAACTTAAAGCAGGTGAAGGGCAAGACAGAGAAGTTTCAATTGTGTGAACTTTCTTACCTCTGCACCAGTGGCCACACGCTTTGTTGGAGGTGCACTGACTCCCTCAGGCAGGAGGAGGGCTGTGCACACCGAGAGCGGACAAGTGAGACATAAATTGATCTTTCGCATGTCGCTTCTCCTCACTTCATGTGATAGCTACACACCGGACACCTAGAGGGTTATAAAGACAGCATTGAACACTGAATGAAATGATTAAATAGATTAATTTCATATAATTTGTCTAACTCAGGAAGCACCAAAAGGCTTGATAATCTGCTCTTTTCCTTCTTTAATGAAGGGTTTGGTGTATTCTGAAACAGGTTCATAGATTTCCATGATGATGACATCACTTAAACAGTCTAAACCCACACTGTATTTTTTTTAACACAATGTAAACAGTCAAAAGCTAAACCTAAGCTGCATGTTTTTGGACCGTGGGAAGAAGCCGGAGGACTCTGCGAGAACATGCAAACTCCACAGAGCCACAAGCCATACATAAACATTTTTAAAACTGGCCTCTGTCGAAGGGTTCATGATACTGTTGATATGATCATGTTGGGCAATGAGAAGAAAAAGCCCCAAAGGAGGCTGAGACAGAAACAGAACAGCTACGTACTGGCTGCGCTTACTGCTCCCCCACTCCCACACACCCTCCAGAAAAACAATCAGTATTGTTAAAGACTATGAAAATTTCCGCACAAAGAAACTGAATCCTGTCTTTGACTTGAGGCAGGCTGTTTGGCAGAGTTATAAAAAGAGAGGAAGACACAGAAGAGAGAAAGGGGGAGAAATTTAAATCTCCCTGATAAAGGAGGTTTAAACCTCATTGAGAGTCGATGTGCGGCCCCTCGGAGTGACTCAGGGTGTGACTCATTGCAGCTGGCATTGCCTCCACCTTACACACACACTTTTTCATAACCCCTCAGGCCTTGCGTATGCTGTGTGTCCCCCGTGTTTAGCGCTCTGCCGGATTCCACCTGTTAACACACGATGCATAAGCTCCGCTCCATGCTGCTGTAATGGTACTTGTGATCTTCTTATGAATCAGCTTATGACAAGATATGAATGCAGTCTGAGCTGCTGAGCCTTCCCACGAGCATGACTTAGAAGACAGATGCTGTTAAACTTGGCTAGGTCTGTGTGTGTGTGTGTGTGTGTGTGTGTGTGTGTGAGATCCTTCTCACCACCCACTCAAGGGATTAGTGTAAGGATGGTTGGATGACTCATCGGTCAATGACTTTGGGAGGAGAGGGAGGAACAACATGGCCAAGTCATCCGCCCGGTGTGTGTGTATGTGTGTGTGTGAGTGTTTTCACCGGCCCCTTACTGCGTCTCATCCACAAATCTCAAACTGCATGCAAATCTAGCAGCTTCATGTGTTGCAACACCTTTGGTCACATCTTCTTCCAGATGCTGTGTGGGGATGGGGGTGGAGGTGGCGTGTGTGTGTGTGGGGGGGGTTAATGGCTGCCTGTGCCTGTGTCTCGACAGCCATGGCAGACGGCTGAGCTTGGAACACGACCCCGGCACAGCGACGGGCTGTTAGGCCATGCGTACGCTGCTTAACGAGCCGTGAGCGATCGCTATGATCTTGCCACAAATAATTCATGAGGAGCCCTGTAGAGGAGCTATGGAGCTAAAAGGGACAGGGGGTGTGGGTGGGTGGGAGGGACGGAGGGGGCATCAAGGAGTGGACCGCAGCCTAAGTGGTGCGAGGGCGGGAAGTGATGGGGGGAAGACGGAGAGAGAGATCCATCTGACAAATGTGTCTGGAATAGAAAGGAAATCCCCTATTACCTACAGCGCTGACAAGTATGCCTGTGCATGTGTGTGTTTGTGTGTGAGTGTGTGTGTGCTTATTTTTAGAGAGCCATTTGTGTTACTACATCTGAAAAAGGCACAGTGGGAGTGTTAACTGTGTGCATCACAATCGCGGGATGTGAGATTCTTGCAAAGGCATGTGCTCCGTGTGTGTGTGTGTGTGTGTTGGAGATGTGATGGAGTGAGTTCAGATTTTTCTGACAGCCGTGAAACCCAAAGTGTTCAACTGTACAAGTTTTTTTTTTTTTTTGGGCTGAAACCAAGGGAATATGAAGTAATAAAGCGCACTGTGAGAGAGGAGTGAGAACGGATGTGGATGTGTAGAGTGAGAACTCTCATTTACTTTTTTGCTTGAATATCAGAGCTGAAGTGTGAATTATTGCCCGTACTGGAGGATATCAGTTTAAAATGAGTTATAGGCCATCGTATTTACACTTAACACAATTCAGCTGAGCCACGCTGCTGATAGCAGGCCAGTGGTGAGGAAATATCAAGACAGATTTCCAACAACTGTAGCAATTTTGGGCTGGGGGACAAAGAGAAAATCATTTATCATTACATTTTATATCAAACCAAGATAGATACTGTGACATACAGTGAAAACTAACACAAAGGTTTCAATGAATTGAGTGATATTGATATCTAAACTTTAAGACATTTTTTTTTAATATCACGATATCTATATATTGCACAGCTCTAGGCTGCTTACGTTTTGTTTTTCTTTTCATTTTTTTAAGCTACGTTAGTGTCATTGCTCAAGGAATTGCACTATCTATGAGTACAATTTTGGATTAATTCCCAATAAATTGGGTAAGACCCACTCGTATTGCCCAAAAATATCTACTTTTATCTTTCACCTAGTGTCTCGTCTTAATATGTCCTGTTAGAAATCCCAGCAGTGACAGATATATCTACATCCTGTGTAAATTTAACATTATAAATATACCCACAAGAGAGCGCTCACCCTGCCTGCAGGTGTGGAGACTGGTGTTCATCACTTTTAAGTGTCCCCTGGAGACACTTGGGTCTGTTGTGTGATTTGCATTGCTTTTCTCTGAATGTGTTGTGTTCTTGGATTCACAGCCCTCTGCCCTCTCTGGGCCACAACTGTGGGACTGACTCCAATGTAACTGAGTACAGTTACACTCCACCGATGAAACTCCCAGCACCTGCAAATCATCAGCATGTTAGCGTGCTGCCTTTAGCATTTATCCCAAAGAACCACTGTGCCCCTGTACAGCCTCTCAGAGCGGCTAACATGGCTGTAGAGGCTCGTCCAGACAGCCATGGAGACCATGAAGATTACCGTTTCTGACGGAAGCACTTCAGACCAGTGAGACGTATCAGTGGAGCACACAGACTAATGGAAATTGGGGGATGGAGACAAAGGGCCTGTGTAGGTCTCTGTGGCATGTCATTAGTGAGAGAGAGGGGTTGACTTGCTCCATCTGACATTTACCAGTCCAACTGAAAATGTCACGGAATGCCAGCCTCTACCTCTGGATATAATGGTGCCTCTCACAGCCCACAGCTATTGATCCCAAAAAACTTTTGTCCATTTTGCCCCCTTCTGTCTTGTCCCTCCTGTCCACCGTCCTGAGAAAGTCCACCATCTTTATGCTGCTATATTTTCTCGCCCTGCCAGACATTCTCTATTTCTGATTATTCCATGCATTAGCAGCCTTGGCTCAGCGGGTAGAGGATGCCAGGAAAGTGCTGGGGATAGAACTGATCCTCCTTGGGGGATAGTTGGTGTATGTTGTGTTACAGTAAAGCTGGATAATGGATAAAGCGTGTGAATGTTGGTTATAATAATTCCCTACATATGTGTCAGTCTCCACTCTAATATGGTATGTAAGTTTTCGTTCCATAGTTTCTTTTCTCCAGTTTCTTTCCCACCTTTAGGGAAAACTCTGGCTGTCTTTTCAGGTTTGCTAATTGACTGACTGACTGAGAGAGGATCACGAAGAGGTTTATTAGAAAAAAAAGCGAACAGAGAGAGCTTTGTAGTGGGCTGGAACAAAAACAATCCAATTTATTTTCCTAGTTTGTGTTCAGATGTGTCTTATTTACTTAGAGATGTCACATTATTGTGACCTCTCTCTGCAGTATGCCTTTTGCTTCACCATAAAATAATTAACTACTGATCATAATAAAAGTCCTTTGCAAAATTCTGCAAAAATAACAACCTGAATTCAACTATCTCAAGATCAGAGCATATGTGTCAAATCTAATTAATTTCTAAACATTTTCTTGTGGCTGTAAGATAATTATTTTGTGATCCCACAGAAAACAAAGCATATGCAGAGTACATTTCTCACAAAAGTGAGAAGCAATTCCCTCTCAAGGCTCCCACGTGCTTTGGATGTATTTCACATTGCCATTACCACATTTAGCTGAAGGTCTACAGAGTTGTGTTGTATGTAAGAAGAATAGGAAGTGGTTAATGTATAACTCAGAGCCAAAACAATAACCTAAAGCAATCAGACCCTACAAGACGATGCATTCTTTACAGTGCACTGCTCAACCTCATTCCAAATTAAACAGTAATCTCCTCCCCAATAGCTAATGCAGAAGCTAATTATGTTGAAAACCACTCATAAGTATTTTCTGCTTTTTTGTTTGCTCTGCTGCAGTGAATTTGTGTCTCACTTTGGGGAACTGAATTTAGATCCATGGCCTCTCAATTTGTTTTGGGGAGTGCTACTGTCTAGTCTATTTCTGTCCTTGCTACACTATTGTCCTCGGTTGACTGCCTTCACATCAAGTGCTGGATTTATTTGGCCACTCTGCCAGCTCAGGCAGATAGGCCCTGCAGCTACCACCCAATATGCAACGGCTGAATCCACTGTTAAGATAACTATAAACCACTATAACTGTCATACTGGGTTTTTAGTGATTTTCTCTCTGGGTTAACATGTTTGTAGAGCTGAAGTTGTTTACAGATTGGAGTGGATAAAAGCCCACCAGGCTGACATTTTCCATTTTTTGTTGCCTTGATTTGCTTTTGTTGCATTTTGTTGCATTTGTTCCTGACCAAAGCTTCATCCACTCAATGTTTTCCTCACCACTCCTTGTCCCCCTTTTCTCTGCACGTTAATTAGCAACTCCGAGTGCAGAGTCACATTTCAAAATCTATATCCAAAGAAGATTATGATCTTAATTAGCTGTATCACAGCCCTGGGCATTACATTTTTGCCCAGCAGTACACAATGCCTTCAAAGCAGTG
>JAOWBC010000383.1:6732101-6775986 GCA_028566105.1 Hypoplectrus providencianus | reverse complement strand
TATGATCTTAATTAGCTGTATCACAGCCCTGGGCATTACATTTTTGCCCAGCAGTACACAATGCCTTCAAAGCAGTGGTACAGCTTTGATGGCAACAGGAGCTTGATTCAATTAGCTGCTGCTTCTCAGCTGCATTACCTACCAGCTCCGTGGCTTCACCAGATTCACTTCACATATGAAACGCCATGAGTCATGAAAATAGCCAGTCCGGCTGACAAAATGGGTCATGTGGTGCACTTAAGGGAATAATCATTGCCATTGCTTACAATATGCAGCCTATAACACGTTCAATAACCTCCTTCAGAGGCCAAAGAAGAGGATTATAAATTGTTTTTAATTTTGCCATTGCTGCATGAAACAAGCCAGTCATACTGTTGTGTTGCTTAGAAAAGCAGTTACTTGTAGCCCAACAAAGCCAATTCTACTAGTAGAAAGACAGGCAGCGGACGTTTTATTCATTTAAATGTAAGTTCAGGCCAATATTTCTCATTTTGTCTTTGTTATTTTCTTTTTCTGTTTAATCAGTTCATCTTCCTCCGAAGTGTTGACAAAAGTTTATGTGGTAATCAAAATCCACAATGCAGCCTGATTTATTTTACTGTGTGTTAAAAGTGTAGCTAAGTATGCCCTCTAGTGTCGCTGAACTCAATCATGTGCAGGTGTGCTGAACAGTGCACTTTGCCTTATCTTTGAGTTGCAATATTAATGTACTGTAGATGTCAACGAATGCCAATGTGGCAAAATCTCTATGATTAGACCTTCCTAACAGTTTGTCTTTCCTCTCTGCAGGTACATTCGCACCATGTACCTTGGTATACAAAGTCACCGGCAGAAGGAGAACCAGCGGCGTTTTTACTGGGCCATGATGTACGAGTATGCCGATGTCAACATGCTGCGACTGCTGGAGACCTTCTTAGAAAGCGCCCCTCAGCTGGTGCTGCAGCTCTGCATCATGATCCAGAGCAACAAGGCTGAGTGGCTGCAGTGTAAGGGCTTCCCCGCGCATCTTTACGACAAGAGTTTTGTTCAATTCTGTTTGTGTGCAGTTCAAGACATCTCGCATATCCTTCTGTATTGCATTATGTCAGACTGTGGTTATCGCATGACGCTGTGATGCTTCTACATTGTACACCTGACAATCCATTTCAAGTTTGCATGTCGCTTTATTTACAGCACGCAATATTCTCCTCCATTCTATCCAATTTCCGACATTCATCACTCTTGTATTTGAGACCTCTTTTACAATTCCAGTTTCCTCATGTAATACGGCTCCCCAAGGAAGGCAATTCAATCATAACAAGTGATACCCTTCCCTGTCTGGCTGTCTATAGAAAAGCCATCAATACATTTGCTGAGAGGCACCATGCTGCTGCTCTGCAGATAATCCTCTATCATTTTTCATGCGGCAGGTTACTGCTCTGACATATCTGCTGTCTCTACTATTACACAAGTCTAAAGGAAAGTGAATTGGTGCCCTAAATGGAGATTGTGTTGACTGAATGACCTACGATGATCTTGGTAATAATATGGCTTTCAAAAAATGTGATGGATTGCTTTGGCTGATATAAAACGTACTGTATACTGTAAGTGGAATAGCAGCCAGGTCAAGATAAAGAAAAAAAAATGTTATTCTTTGAGTTACGCTTTATACTTAGAAGGAAACTGATTTTTTCTTTCAACTTCTTAAGTGTTTTCAGTACCATCTTACAAAATCTGTCAGTTTTTCCCACTCCTGACATTCAGAAGCCGTGTTCCTATTCAGTTGTCAAGCAAGCCTCGAAAGAAATGCAAATGAAGGCACATTTACATCTACTGGATTGAGAAGATAAAATCAGCTCCAACATAGTTTCATCAGAAATTGGCATGTTACGCTAGCAAGAGGTTGCAAACCAGTAACCATGGCCACATATCCCATGTACATTATAAACATAAGGATAGGTTTTCAGGAATTTGTTTAAAATGTGCAAGTTTTAGTTTTTCTTCATGCCAGCATCAGCATTTGTTGGACAACTAAAAGCCAATATAAAAATGTTTTTCCACAATTTCGGAATTTTTACTGAAATTTAGCCTTCAGTTATATATATGTGATGCTTCAAATTACCATAATAACATTGGAATGGAAGCACGGCTTTAGTGTTTCTGTACTTTTACACTTTCTTTGTCTGTTTTCCCAGGTGTTTCTGCCATGTCCTCCCTCCTGTCCCTGGCCTGGGTGCTAGCCTCTTACCACAAACTCCTGCGTGATTCACGTGACGACAAGAAGAGCATGAGTTACCGCGGTGCTCTGGTGCATCTGTTATGGCGCCTCTTTACCATCTCCTCACGGGTGCTCTCCCTTGCTCTATTTGCCTCTGTTTTCCACATCTACTTTGGCATTTTTGTGGTGCTCCATTGGTGCGCCATGGCTTTCTGGGTCATCCATGGTGGCACCGACTTCTGCATGTCCAAGTGGGAGGAGGTACTGTTCAACATGGTGGTGGGTGTGGTCTATGTGTTCTGTTGGTTCAATGTACGTGCGGGCCGGACGCGGTACAGAATGGTGGCCTATTACACAGTAGTACTGTTTGAGAACGCCATCCTCAGCCTCCTTTGGTATGCGTACCGCGACCCAGTCACCACTGACGCCTATGCCTCTTTTGCCCTCTGTGGCGTCTTCCTGTGCTTTGCCTCAGGTGTGGCCTGCATGGTTCTCTACTATGGGGTTCTTCACCCCATGGGCCCCCGACTAAGGGTGCTAGCAAGCTCCTGCTGTGCTGAGCTTCTGTGGGGCCTTCCGTTACCCCCCGAAGCCGAGCCCATGGCTCCAACACCGGGCCCCCGTGGCTCTCAGGCCACCCCCACACGGGGTCTGGCAGGGGAACACGAGGAGTCAGATGAAACAGCCACGGACACCTGCCTTCCGGTTTTCCAGGTGAGGTCCACAGAGCCTGTGGATGCAGCTGGCAGGCCCATCCGCCCCGAGGGTCCTTTCATCAAGATAGACATGCCCAGAAAACGCTACCCAGCCTGGGATGCACACTTTGTGGATCGGCGCCTGCGCAGGACCATAAACGTGCTACAGTACATTAGCCCTAATGCGGTGGGCATCAGGTATAGGGACGGTCCGCTTCTTTATGAACTCCTGCAGTACGAATCCTCCCTCTGAAGGCATCTTCTCCCACAACTCTGTCACCTCCTCTTACACACTACGATGCTCATGCTTTTCCTTTCTTTCACCCTGCTACTCTCTCTCTCCTGATATTATCTCTCTCCATCTGACACTCCGCTCTCTCCTTCTCTCCTCTCTGATCATTTATTTTTCCTGCAGGAGATGTGTGTTAGCCAACCGAAAATCTGTCAAGACAGTCTAAACACACAATCATGATTTATTTTTGGAAAAAACATACAGTACAGAGAGAAAATTATGAACCTACAGTATCTGATGTGATATATACAGAAGTATCATATAAATCCCTCAACACTGACAGAGGAGGGTTCTGTATGAGTGTGTAGATAACATATGAATGTTTCATTATAAAATGTGTTTAATGCATTATACTGTATTGGTGATTCAACCTGTGAATACTTGTGAAGGGCATATTGTATGTCCCTGTGATATGGGACTGGCGCAAAGCCTGATGGGAATGATGGAGGAGAGTCTCAGAGGGGGCAGGTCTTTGCACATCCCAACATTTACTGCCATTCCTTATGTAAATTACTGAAATGTATGATAATGTTTACCAAGTCCTTAGCCCGCAAATCAAAAAGCACTGAAATTTCTATCATGATACTGTAAATTACAGAAAGGACACCATCAAAGATGTGTCTGAGAGAAGCACTTCAAAACGGATTTTCCCTCTGTGGGCTAACGTGGCTCAAGTGTATCCTGGCTGTACTATTTTTGTTCAAAATCCTAAATCGTAATCGCATCATGTATGGAAGAAAAAAAGAAGCACACTGACCTTCAATCAGTTCCACCCACATATTCAGTTTTTACAGTGCAGACTGCCCTCCAGTGGAGGCAAGCTGTAACAAGCACGCCTTACTCGGTCTTATTCAAGTTGTGACAGCACAAACTATAAAGAAAACCACCTGAGGTGAAAAACAAACTATAAAAGGAATGTAGAATGTAGTTGAAATGAGCACAACGTTTTCTAAATCGGTGGGTAGAAAATCACAAGAAAAAAACATTCCAAAGACTTTTTTTTAAAGATTGTAAGTGTCTAGTAAAGGGTAGAAGGGTACAAATATGTGCTAATGCACATTGTTGTTTGAAGTGCAAAGACAGCCTTCAAGGAATCCTCCACCATTCCCTTTTGAATCCTAGAGAGTACTCCCTAATACAACCTCCCTACTTTGTTTTCTTATCAACAAATGTTTTAGGTTGATAAATTATATGCTAATGGGGTGCAAAGACTTGTAATACGTTATTGGGGGAAAAAAAAGACAAATCTGGGAAGATATTTCTATGCTATTATACTTCAGTGCGTAATTGTGTCCACATTTATAGTCATTGACATAACTATATTTTGCCAGAACACACACTTTTTTACATAATGAAAAATGTTGTGCAGTGCAGTGTTAAAGGTATACTCCTCAACATCAGTGTGCCCTCAAAGAGGTTGTGCTCTTATTTGGGTGTACAGTGCAACTGTTCTGGCACCTACTGGAGCAGTTGAAACAAAGCCAAATCGCATCTTACAGTACTGTCTTTTCAATTTATCTGCCCCCTTGAACCAGTTGAATGAGTCGTTGCAAAGTGTGTGCCATCTATAGGCCTGCTGTGCAGCAATTATACACTGATACACATCTCCCACCCTGCGGGAGCTCTCCACCACGGATAACCATGGAACGACCACTGTATCCACTCATGAAGTTAAATTTAAAGAAAACATGCCTTCTAAGTCAAAGGAGCTTGACTAAAATTTCCAGAGAGGGCTATGACAAAGTTCATGAGAATAATGAATGCATTTCATACTCCAATTTTATCTATTTACTCAATGATTCATCCGAATATATAATGTGTGTTTTTTACATTGCAGTGTTTGGCATGACTTTAGTATGAGGCATTAGTACAAATGCACCCAACAAGGGATGCCCAAGAGCCCTCCACACAACAGAGATTCCTTTCTCCTGACTCACTGGCTTTCAGCTTAGCTGTGGCCGCACGTGCCTGTTAACATCGTACTGTAAAAGGCGGAGGTCACGTAAGTCCAGGCCAAAGGTGAGAGGGGGTTTTTGCCAGGGGTGGAAAAGAACACGAGGACAAATTGTGGAAAAGGGTCTGACTGGAGCAAGACGTGTGATTCCTGGTATGCCTGTGTGAGGAAGCACATATTGTCAAAGTGACAGTATGTGTAAAAAGGTGGGAAAGCTTGTTTCGTGCGTCTCCTAAGCCCTTTTCCACAGTTCTGTCCTCTCGCCGATTGTTCGGCTCCATCCTCGGTTGCTGCTCCGCCCTCTTCCCCATCTCTTCGGTGCTGGGCCTTGGCGCACTCCCCGTGAAACACTCTCACACTCTCTGGTAACTGAACAACGGGGTTGAGGCTGAACAACTGGAGATCCTGACATGAGAACATGCAATGAGGTACACTGCCATAACCAAGAGCTTCAACATCCAGGGTCTGCCACCCTTCAGCTTAAAAGCGATGTTCAGCCCTGAGTAATTGAGAACTGTTGGGTCAGCTAGGGTGGAGCAAACATCCAACCCACCATATGTATAGATATACACGAGTATGCAAACAACTTGTTCATTGTTTACCATATTAGCCAGAGTAGTTCCTCTCTGTTGTAGTGAATGAACAGCCATGTTAATAGTTAGTCAATTAACAATTAATAAATAATAAATATTGTTAAACTAAAAAAAAAAAAAAAACTAAGCAAAACAGCCAATACAGGGGTTCCTCAGGACCAACAAACAAGACCACTGAACCAGCTGACTCAGGGGTGTCTCAATGCAGTTCTCATCCCCAGGCATGTCCTCAAGGGTCTCCATTTTTTCCTTAACACATTGCATCCTGGACCACTCCTCGGCTGGGATTGTACCACTAAATTATGGTTTGCACATTTTTTTTTTCTTGGAATGATTGCTCATTCTTATTATTGGGAGGGAGGGGCGTTTTTTGTGGTAGTTGGCTGCCTGGCATATGGTGCATCCTTTCTAAACACTGCTGACCTTTTCCAGACATGGACACATGTCCAAATCAGGTGCAAATACACTGTGATTCATTCATTGTTGTACGTGCGTGTGCATGCGTGAGTGGATGGGGCAACGATATTATACAGCATCATAAACATGATTATGTACCGGGCTGCATTTCATCTAGTGGTGCTTAATGTTGTTTAACGCAGCGTATTTATGCTTGCTTAACTGTGTCATTAGAATAGTAGTAATGGTGGTTAATTAAACTAATTGATTTTAATTAAGTCTTAATTAAAGAGTATATGTACAAGTCTGGATTTTTATAAAACATGCAGGATATTTTACGTATTTCTACAGAACAATCATAGTTTGCCACATTCTGTACGTAGTCAAGAAGGATCGCTAGAAGCTGGTTATTATGTAGGTTTTAGTTAAGTGGTTTCCTTGTTTTCTTTAAATTATACACGGGTTTCAAGAGCTAAGCTACACAGGAGTGCAAGTGGAAGCTGTTGCTATACAGTGTATTATTCAGGCTGCCACACTTTATACCATAAACAAGGTCAGAAAGAAATCCCTGACAGAATTGTTTCTGTCAAGTTACCAGCCCAACTCTACATCCCTCGACAGCCACAACACACAGCAAGAGCGTTTGAACAGCAAGCTTGTTCTCCTCAGTCCTTGTTGTGCCTTGTTACGTTGGGTGCTTCAGTCCAGCCATGGCAGCCAGGTCCGCAAACAACAATGCCAATGTCTTTCTTTCCTCGTTTCATGTGCCAGCACACTCACTAAGACGACAACACCAAACAGTATTCTCCCTGTCTGTCTCCCCAAACCAGATCAAGCCAAGTTCTCGATACAGTCAGCTCACACCTCAGTCGACAACGCCGTTTAGTCTTACCGTTTCATCCACCTAGTCATCCACAAGACTGCACTGTTTCCTAGTCACAGTGCTACAGCTGAACTTAACAGTGTGACAGAACCAAGCGGTGGGTCCCATGTCAAACCCAGGCATTGGTTCTGTCATGGACATAGGAGAAAAAGTAAGGCAATACTAAACATCTTCTGTACTTGAACGTAGGTTTCCTCATCTTTATTACGTTTTGAGCAAGCTGAATCGCTGCAGCCCCGGTTGATTCAGCGACTTACAACTAGCAGTTTGGACTGAGCTCAAAAGCGTTCGTTTTGGACTGTTTAATGGATAGTCTTAACAGATGCCAGCCACGATACCGAGGGATTTGGTCAACGATTGTTTTGTACTTTTGTCTATGCCTTTACATCTTCTTCTGTCTTGCAATGATGAATGATTTGTAGTGCCAAGACGTAAACTTTAAGTGTCGTTTGTCTCGTGTGAAAAAAAAACATCCTCTAGCCAAAACAATAATGCCTGCAGATGGAATAAAACATGGAAGAAGTCAATGATGACGAAATGCGCAAAAAAATTCACTTACGTTGCATTTTCTTACAGTGGAATGATGAAACAGGCCCGATCGCTGATTCACTTTTGAATAAACCTCATTTCCTGGTTTTCCCACCGCCTCCCAGCATGCCTTTAGAAGTCATTGTGAGGTGACCCTCAACATTTAGCATGTAAGTGCTTTTGACTGCACAACAGACCCTCTGATTTCTGCATTAATGTGTAGCAGCAGGTCATTGTAGTGACTCGGTTTAAGTCTGTACCTTTGTGTCATGACCATCTGTTTGACCGCTGGAGCAGTATGTTCAGATGATAAAACGGTGCATTTTCCTCTTTTACTTATCTGATTTCTGTTAAAAACCTGGTGCTCAATAAATACATTTAAAAGGTGCTACCACTGTGGACTCTGCAGTCCACTTTTAGCTTTCTGATAGCATAGCCTTCCGCTTGAATAAGAGGGAGCCTTGCAGTCTCAAAATGCTCGAGAGCTAGCACCTCAAATCCACACAGTTTACAGCCGAACTCAACTCTCAATGGTGCCATTTTGATTTTCCAACCTTCACAAAAAAACAACAGTAACTCTGTTCATAAAGTTGATTAACTGGTTTCAACATACAGTTTTTTTTTCTTTTTACTATGTTTCAATCTGCACTAGGATTTTTTTTTTTCTTTTTTTTCTCTGAGAGAATGAAACTGGCAGATGATGAAATGCATCTTTCTGGCAAACGCACAGGAGCACAAATGTACTTCTGCTACTGGAATTTGGGTAAAAAAAATATATAGAACGTGATTGCTGTGTTGTAAATTCCTGTCATCTATATGTCCTTAATCTGTGTGTATCTATTTTTGTTGTTATTGTAGAATTGGCTGTAATATTTTGTTTAAAAATGGATTTGATATTCCAATGAAGCGACTATGGTTGTCATATTAATTGCTGCTGATTTTTGAAATTGTTATCAAAAGGTGTTGGGGAAATATTGCTTTGTTTATATTCAATCAATTTCTAGATTGTGTTAGCTTGTTGGTGTATTTCACAAATCTATCAGGATACTCCCTAGACTATACCTATGATTTATCCGGGGTATTCAAAGTTGGCACAATGTCAGTAAGCAAATTCGCTACAATCTGTAGCATCTTTATGAAAGTGTACTCAAACCACCTCTGTTGTGACTGAGAACATATAAGGAATGATTTCTTTGTTGTTGTTAAATATAAAATGTAAGTAAATTGTTTCATGGGATCCCCGTTCTTTAAAAAAGCAAAACTGATGTCCTATTTTTGGGAACAATATGAATATTATTAATAACATATGGTGCTACAGTTCTTTTTGTATGTTTTGGTTTTTAGATGAAAAGAGAAATATTATGCTGAAAATGTAATGTTAAGCCTTACTGTAGATTCATATATCAGACTGTTCATCCCAGAAGAGAAAAATAAATATAGTATTTGAAAGTGCAATATATCAGTACTGTATTCAAATGCACGCTTCACATTTCGACAGGTGACGGCCGCTGCAGTGTTTGGGCTGTGGAGGTGTGAGGTCGGAGCCTGCACACTGACTCTGTACTCATATTGTGTTTTCATGTGTGATCAGCTCATTAGGCTTATAAAGGCTGGCACGCTCACACAGGTGTTTTTATTTACTGTGATTAGACCTCTGCAGGGTGAACTTGATCAGCCTGAGAAAGGGCCAATCAGGACACATAAGTGAAAACACCTGTGTGGTCGGACTGAAGATCTGAACGATAATTATGGGGAGACACTGCAGGTGAATAATGTATTTTTTAAATTCAAGGTGTTAACTCATTAAATATGTGGGGTTTTTTTAAAGGATTTTTTTATTGATAGTGGGGGAGATAGAGAGTGAAAGGGGGAGACAGAGGGGAAGACGTGCAGGAAAGGGCTCAGTGTCGGATTCGAACCCGGGCCGCCAGCCTCCGTGGTATGTGCTCTCCCAGGTGTACCTCCGAGATGACCAAATATGAGCTAATTATACATCTAAATGCATTAAAAAATCTGACCGTTGGCTCAAGCAAATTTCAAAGTTATTTTATTTTGTTGAGATAGTAGATTCAAAGATTTTTACTGAAGGATGTCTCTAATTATCATTTGAGGAATCACAAAATACTGCATATAAAATCTATTTCCGACATGATTTTAGGAAGTGTCCTTTAAATGGGGGAAGGAATTATCTATGAAAAAAATCCTCAGTGAAAACCTCCAGAATATAGGCAGGAATTAAACTGGTGAGTTTGGTGTCTGTAAGTGCAGCTGAAGTTGAGATTTCTGAGTCAGAGTATGAGGGGGGGGGAAAGCTAATTTTGAGAAATGTCCTTTAGGATTTAATACATTCCAAATGAAAATTAGAATTTGAAGAAAAAAGATATTGCTTACACGCTTTTATACAAGTCATTAATGACAAGGTTAAGACTTTGCTTGCGGTTCTACACGCTGCAATAGTAAAGTGACTTTAACTGAATTTAGGAGAAATCTATGGGTATTGTTCTGAAAGAAGAAATGTTATGGGAGCCCACTAGACCAAACATCAAAACTGACCAGTGGATTAAAAACAGTGTTTTTGCTTGCAGTGTCTCACCTTGAATGAAGATGTTGAGGTATGGGCATTGCTGACATTCAGTTTTCAGGGGCAGTACTTGGTTGGGTCAGGGATAGGGAGGACGAGTCTGGAGTCATCCTATGATGGAGCAAATAAATTAGTGATGTCCCATATGAAAACACAAAAAGGCCCGACAAACTAAAACACAGGGTTACCAAATGTGCCATATTAATTTATTGCCTGTGTTGATACCTGCATGTATTTGCAATCAAGTGTATCTGCCATATGTTTTTCATAATTACCTTTATCCCAACAAATTCTGACCCAGTGGCTGTAGCTGATTTTTTATTAAAGCTGTAGGTATTGGTTAGCTAATTAATTAGACAATCAACAAAAAAATAATTGGCAACCATTTAGATTAGCTATAAATCGCAAAAGAAAATTCCATTTTCAGTCTCTCAAATGGGGAGATTTACTGCTTTTCTCAGTTTTATACCATCATATCAATCTCTAAATCTTTGGGCTGTCAGAATAGGACATTTAGAGACCAAGAGGAACATTTTTACTATTTTCTGACCAAATGATTGGCCCATTAATTGCTATTGAAAGTAACATTCTCAATTTCAGCCCTACATTTAATCATTACAATTTGCCTGTAGAAATCCGAAAGCAAATAATGATGCAACAACAAAGTGACAGTCACTTTAACTGGTTCGTACGCAAGAGCACATATAATATGATCCAGAAGTTATTAATAGTGACAGATGAAGTGAGAATAGTTTACCTCATTTGTCGGCACTCCTAACCAAACTTGTGAGTGAGGGTTTCCTTTTTCCTCACATTTCCTCTTATTGTATCCATTCAGGCTTCTGTCCTGTCTGTCTCTTGACAATCTTGTCCTGGTAAACAAAGATAATAAGCAGTAACTATAAACACTATGTCAAGATACTGTCTAGGTGAACACCTAAAATGGGCTCTTACAAAGTGAAACAGCCTTTTCTTGCTGCTAGTGTTTTTTCAGACGTGAAGTAAAACTCTTGACAGGATAAAACCATAGACTGTAAAAATAAATATATAAATAACATTTACAATGTTATGTAAGACTGTTAAACATTTACAGTTTCATTTGAAAAGCACAAGTGTGACACAGCTGTTTTACATTGAGCTGTACAAGTTAATGAAGTTAAGTAACACACAGAAAGTTAAATGGAACAGAACAAAATTTAAGTAGCCAAAAAGCTGTTTTAAGCTTCAAGCCAAACGAATAAAAGTGTTTACAGTCAGGTCACATAAATAAGAGTAAACTATTGTCTGCAACTCAGTAGTCTGAAGTGAGTTTCTCCCATATATGACATGATTATTTTTAATCATTATTATCATATAACCTGAAAAAGGTCCTGTGAAGTGACGGTAAAGCACCGCTCGGGAAACCGCCCCTGCGGGTTAATCCCTGTAATTAACAGTAGCAGCTGTTTTGGTTTGTGCAAAGCAAAGCATGCTGGACCCGTTCAACGCCCAAAATGGCGGCACGATTGAAAAGTTTTGCCTGTTTTATCCGAGTTTGTCTTCTATACAGACTATTTCTCTAGACGTATTAGCTGCACTGAAGCATACCATTTTGACACTGGTGGTACGTCGACATTTTTCTCTGCTGGTTGTAGAACAAGGACAGAATAAGGATGGCGTTTTGCTATCAGCTCAAATTCGGGCATCACTTTAGCCATGCTAGGCTAGGCTAGCAAGCTAACTACTTTCAGATGAGTGCTGGATAAAAGCTTCGGTAGCTGGTTATGTCTCGTCTTACCTGGACGCCCACGCTGAACTGAATATGAAGAAGAGGACATTTACATAGAAATGGAGGATGATGTGAAAAAAGTGAAAAAGGTAAGTCGGGTAACTAATAGCTAACGTTACTTTTTACTTCAAGTCGATTAGCTATAGCATGCTAACCTACTAGCTGGTCAGACAGGGCTAGCTTTACCGTTTGCCAGCCAGGTTTGGACATATATCAGGTAAATGTGTGTGGCCAGGAGGAAAGAAGCCACGGATAAACAATGCCAGATTTGCTGACTCGTCAATGAACCGGCGTTACTTTAAGATATTGGTAACGGATGGACATTGAGCAAAGGTAACGTTAAGTTAAGTAAAACGTAACAGATTGAACCTCTGAGAACTTTAAGCGTTACAAGCTAAGTTTTAAACTTTACCGTCTCAGCTCAGCATCACCACGAGTTTCCGAACCTTTTATTGGTGAAACAATTCTTTTAAATAACTTTACCACTAATCGCCTTGTTCTTTTTGTAGTCTTGATGTGTTTAGATACAGTGTGTAGTCTCTGTTAAATTAAATACAACCAAACGTTACATGAAAGGATAATATCTTCCACTATTGTATGAACTAGGCCATTGATTCGCCTGTTGTGGGATTTTAGACCAGTGATGCTGGTATAGTATTCTTAAAAGGGTAAGGAAACCAGGTTTCCCAGTGTAGTAATAACCCGCGTTGTTATGTGTAGGCGTGGGTCATGAAGGATCGGTGTGCTCAACATCAGCTGTCAAAGGCAGCGGTTATCAGTGTCAGTCATGCTGAGGGGAATCAGCACTCTGTGGATGTAGCAACCACCCTGCTCTGGCTCTCACATACCGTACACGCATACTGCCTAATGATCCCGTTTGATATTGAGACACATCGGTATGTTCAGACATACCTGACATTTCCTTTATCTCTGTGTCTTAGAACAGACAAAGGGGACAGTTCCCTCTGTTCCTCTGGTTGGCACAGGAGGAAACTGAAGGGCAGGACATGGCTCTGACAAGCTCTCACAACCTGAGCAGTGTACTGAGAAGTGAATTGTCTTAGGTTAACACCTTCGCTATGATTGTGTCATTCCATCAGTTTTTCCATGACAAGCAGTAATGGTACTTCCCATCTAATTCCACCTCCTCTTGATGTGAGGGGAAGCAGCATTGAAGCTTTTCTGGAAAAGTGCAAAACGTACCTTTATCTGTTTTTCTTCCTGTACAAATAATTGCATTTGGTTTTCAGATTTATAAAACTGGTTTATTGCATCTATTGCTCAGGCTTGAGGATAGGGAATCACTGTCACCAGTGCATACAGTACTTGTGTGTGCCACTTGGTGGTGACAATAAACAGCGTTTGGCTTAATTGTATGGAAATTTGATGTTCAGTTTAATATTATCTCACAGATGAAAGCGAAATCTCAGACTTGTCTAGCCTATATGATGAAAGCATGTTATATTCACTTTGCTGACTGATTTATATAAACTCATTTAAATTCCGGAAACTGGTTTTTAAGTCTGATGGCTTGCTGTCGGCCTAGTTGGGGTGGTAATGTTGTACAAATGCTAATACATCAGAAGAACAAAATCCTTATGTGACATAAGTGCAGCTTGGATCTGGAAAGGCAAGGAAAAATCATGGCATCATACCATGCTACAGTAAAAAAAAAAAAAAAAAAAAGGCTTTGTTTTGAGTAAGACTGCAGCGAATAGTTTGAATCATCATCCTAAACATTGACATTTAGATTTGCATTCAACATTGAATGCTTTTCTTTCCAGCCCTTGGCAGTCTTTTTAAACCTGGTCTTGCTGCACAGTTGCAGTGTGGCACTATTTTTAGAACTGGTTTCCAGTGGTGGCTGCGTAGGATTGTTTCCTATCCAAACATCCAAAAGTCTAAGTTTATTGAAAAAAGGTATGTCATAATTTCCAAAATAGACAGAATGTTTTTATCCGATGAAATGCTTTGAATCAACATTTTTGTGCCGCTGTCAAATAGGGTTTGCTCTCCTGCTTCAGTTTTTAGTCACATGGAGAACAGAATTTCAATAACTCCACAGAATAATTCAGAGTTTCCTGCATTGTTCCTAAATGTGAAAGAAGTCCAACTGCTCTTGTCATTGCCATCACTGAACAAAGAGCCACACATCCTACTCACCTGTGTTTCTTTGTAAAGACAACTTTACCAAAAACAGACCCTTGTACATCTTGAGGGCATTCAATGGGTTCAGCTGCGGTAGCACTTGTCTCATATTTCACAAGAAGAAGCCATAAAATGTTAATGCACTTTACGAGCTGCGTGCTGTTAAATAATGTACTGGTTGTAGGTTGTGTTGTTCTATTGAGTCCAGCAAGTCAATGATCAAATGTCTACACATCAGACAGGAGCCAAATCATGTGTAAAATATAATTCAACTTGGCTTGAACTATATCAAAAAGTCTGCACATTCTGTCTTATTGAATTTGCAGTGCAGACAGCATCGCAGATATGACCGCTGTGGTTAGCACAGTAGAATACTCAAGGCTTTGTATATCTTCTTCTGGTTGAGCGATGTATCAACTTTCAGTTGCAGTTTTGAATCCTGAGTGAGTGATGCAAGGCAGCAATCATCACATCACAATTAAATATGAAGATCTGGAATAATGGATTATCCCCACGTACTGTTTTTTGACATCCGTGAAGCAATTTTCAAAACAACACTTTTTTTTTTCTTTTTTTTTTTAAACTTTCAATATTCAAATCATGAGCACGCGTGTCATCACAGGAAGTTGTGGTTAGTCATCTTCCTGTTCTTGTGCCTGAGCACAGAGACCAAGACACTTCCCTTCCTCTGTGAGGGGGGTCACACCCCTCACTGTGTTTGATCGTGTACGTCTGCCACCGGTTGGCAGCTGTCATTGTGTGAGTAGAGGCAACAGGTGACTAGTGGAGACTGTGTGAGCGTGGAAGCCTCCGTGGACAGGCAGTGTATTTGATGTTTAATAGACGGCTCTTCTAGCGAGAGGGCTCATGGAGAACGAGGTAGGCTTTTTGAATCTGGAATCGTGCTTTGAAACGTTTGATATAATGCGTAGGCGTAATGAATATACATGCGCTATTCAGGTTTTAGTTAAGAACTTTTTTTCAACTGGACATTTGCAAAGTAATTAAAGCTTTGAAAATAAATACAGAAATATATTTAAGAAAACATGGGAAAGATTTTCTTCTGTGTCAAAACTGTGACAGCTGCTTGTTTTGAGGTTGATGTTAAGATGTGACTTTCCCTCATGTTACTCACTAATTTTCACTGCCAAAACCACTCCAGCATTGCACAATTCTGTTTCCTAGTGCACATGTTATTGTTGACATTTGAGCAACATGTATTGGGTAACACAGAGAGCTGTGCATCTGCTGTCTTCCTCTGCAGCTACCAGCCATTCAGGGGAAGAAGAAGCAGTAGAAACTACAAGGCATAATGAAAATACTGCAGTCAACAGAAGTTTGATAGAATGTTTTATTTCTCTTTGTTAAATGGATTGCAAAGATGTAGAATGGACAACATTTCAAACTATGGTATCAATCTGTATTTTCCAGCCTCTTTACATCTATGAAATGCACACTGTTATCAAGTAAATACATTTGTGAGACCCATCTCCGTGTATAAAGTAGTATTTTTTTAATAATAGCATAATAGCAATAATAGCATTATCAGATATTGGTAAAAGTATACTGTGTGCGATTTATTTAGAAAGCCTGAAATGTTGCATATCTGCACACATCAAGTCTCAGCTTTAACTGTGTTTTGGAAGCAGGCTTGAGAATATTCTAACAACGGCGCTCTATTTGTCTTTTTTTTTCTTCACCAGCCTGGTATCGTGTCTCCATTCAAGCGAGTCTTCCTGAAAGGAGAGAAGGGGAGAGACAAGAAGGCCCAGGAGAAGGCCACAGAGCGCAGGGCGCTCCACACCTTCTCACTCTCTCAGCCTGACCACCGTATCGACCCTGACATCCTGCTTAATGATTACATTGAAAAGGAAGTCAAAGTAAGCATGACATGCACACTGCCCTTCCCATATATTAAAAATGTTATAGCACTGTGCACATGGGAGGAAATGATGATATATTAGATTGTAGTATGTTTAAACCTGGATGCTTGTACATGTGTCAGTAAAAAGTTTTTGTCTTCTGTACTGTGCAGTACTTGGGGCAGCTGACATCAGTTCCAGGATACTTGAACCCATCAAGTCGCACCGAAGTGCTGCAGCTCATTGACAATGCAAGGGTATGTATTGCATTCAACATGATCCATCAGTTGGTTGCTCTCTCTGTTTTTCAAAGAACATATAACATTTGACATCATTTATTCTATCAGATTTCTAGAATTGTTCATTTAAGTGTACAGTTGAGAAAAGCTTTAAATGCGTATACGTATTCATGGTGAATTGTAGAAATATGTATTTATAATTTTCATTATTACTCTCATTGTATGACTGTGTGATCCTCAGAAGTCCCATCAGTTGGCAGGCCAGCTGACATCAGAGCAGGATGCAGTGGTGAGCTTGTCGGCGTACAATATAAAGCTTGTGTGGCGCGATGGAGAGGACATCATCCTGAGAGTGCCAATCCATGACATTGCTGCTGTCTCCTACATCAGAGACGACTCTTTGCACCTCGTGGTGATCAAAACAGGTAATAAAGAACCTTTCAAAGCATCCTGTAATTGTTGAGATGTTGTAATGAAGATTTAAATGCGTTATATTGTTTTCAACTGTGAGGTTACAGAGGACAAGGAGCAGGAGCTTCGTACTGTGATGCTGTAGACAGCTAGTCACCACACTGCTGAAACACACTTTTTAAAGTTGTTGTCAGTGTTGTCAGGTCCCTCTGTTCTGTTTTTTTGTGAAATAATGTTTTCCATATGGACTTATACAAATTACTTTACAAGGAATAACAGATCAAATTGTGTTAACTTAAGTTTACACGTGCTTTATCTGCATCTTCTCTGAGAGGAACTAACAATAATGGGAACTTTTTTATCCAATAGAAATGTTTGAACTCCCAATTTCCAAAAATGTTGAAGTATGAGTAATGTAGAACATCCAGTTTAACTGTGCATCTTCTCTGTTTTTCAGCCCAGGAGTCGGGAGGTTCTCCTTGTCCCAGCTCCTGTCCTGATCTCAACAAGTCTCAGACCCTGAGCTCCCTATCGGAGAGCGGAGCTGTGCTCGTAGAAGTCTGCTGTCTGCTTGTACTGGCTGTTGATAATAAGGTATTATTCGCCATCTATGGCTATTCTGAAAGGAAATCTATGTCGTTCATTTAGCTCCTCTCTTTGTGCATGTGAGGACAGTGCTTTCAAACCAAGGGGCACGCTGGATAATCCGACTGAGACTACTTTTAAATGTGCACTGTTGTGATTTAGTTTGTGCAGGACAGCACATTATTCACTAATATTTGTCTTTCAGGCAGCAGCAGAGGAGCTTTGTCTTTTGCTCAGCCAGGTCTTTCAGATCGTTTACACAGAATCAACCATCGACTTCTTGGACAGAGCCATTTTTGATGGAGCAACAACACCGACCAGACACCTTTCCCTATACAGTGGTAAGGGGAAAGAACAGGAAACTGAGTGGGACTAATTTTACTTTTTTTTTTAAATTTATTTTTATCCTATTCTTAACTGAAGTTTCAGATCCCGAGTCTTAGATATGGACCTGTAAATATAGACATTTCTCTGTGTTTTGCAGATGATTCTTCAAGTAAAGTGGATGTAAAAGAAGCCTTTGATGCAGAAGCCAACACATTGTGAGTACACAGTCGAAGAGTCGCGATGAAAGGTTTCCATCTTGGGCCCAGTGATCCAGAAAGATTTTGACACGTCTTTTAAAGTGGTATGTTTTTGATTTCCTCTGACTCATGCATTTTTCTTTCAGTCCTTTCCCGGTCTCTATGGAGGGAGAAGGAAACTCTCCATCAGCATCCACCCCAGCATCCCCTCAGACCAAGACTGCGAGTGAAGGAGAGCTCAGCACCACTGCTGCCGAGCTGCTGCAGGACTACATGACCACAGTATGATCACTGTACCCTCTGTTCCTGATGAAAGGTCTTTCAAGCTGTATAAACTCACATGTTGACTTTTGCCATACCTTTTTTTATTCCCTTGCAGCTGCGGACAAAACTGTCATCTCAGGAGATCCAGCAGTTTGCCACCCTGCTCCATGAATACCGTAACGGTGCCTCCATCCATGAGTTCTGCATTAACCTGCGACAGCTCTATGGGGACAGCAGGAAGTTCCTTCTACTTGGTACAAACACTCAATTTCCCAACAAGTTGGAAAATAATCTTGTGTTGTTGAACAGCTTCAGATCCACTTACATAAATGTTAAGACATAAAACAAAACAATGTTGTTAAAACTCCTATCTGCCCTGCTGCCTCTTCAATAATCTAAATGAAGCTACATGTAGGAATGCAACGGGACAGACATTATCCCACTGGTTAATAATCTTGTGTCAACAGTTGTTGTTTTCATCAACAAATTGATTATTATTTGCACAACTTGAAGATTTGTATGAGAAAAGCTTGATGGAAACACCAGTATTCCATAAAACTTGTGAAAATGCACATAGGACTTTTAATGTTTGTTTGACTGAAAAAGAACCAACTTAACTACATAGCTTATCTACTCATGGTAAAAGCACAAATGGCAAAGAAAAATCAGCAAAATTTTCAAATCTCAAAAATGTAGGTGCTCAAACACAAACATTAAGTAATTCCAATAAAATAAAAAAAAAAAAAAACAGCAGCCCTACCCATAATTTATTATTGTTGATCTAAATGTGTGCTTAAAATACGGCTCTAATGTCAGACACAGACCATGACCGTCTTCATCATAATGTCCTCCTGCAGGCCTGCGTCCATTCATACCAGAGAAGGACAGCCAGCACTTTGAGAATTTCCTTGAGACCATTGGTGTGAAGGACGGCCGAGGCATCATCACAGACAGCTTTGGCCGCTACCGGCGCACGGCCAGCTCCGCCTCCGACTCCACCACCAACGGCAACGGAGCAGCGGGGGGGAGTGCCGCCTCGGACGAGGGCCAGGAGGCCTCCGAGGGAGACGAATGGGACCGGATGATCACTGACATCAGCAATGACATCGAAGCTCTCGGCTGCAGTATGGACCAGGAGGGAGTGACCCCCTGACACAAAGGGAAACAGGACACATAATGGCCGCCATTCCTCAAATGAACAGTAGGCCTGGGCTGTACGGATCAGATGAAGGTGTTCCTTAGCACTGACCTAAGATTTTTGGTTATTTGTATTTTCCTCTAATTATCAAGAGGACGTTCCACGATCCTTACGCACTCAAGGAAAACCTCAACCTATTACCACAGAAACATGAAGTCAACACGTGCACTTATGCAGACCCTGAAGGTGACATGCAGTCAGTTGGCTATTTTTGCATTTCAGAGGGATTATAGCCTCTGATATATTTTTTTAAAGTTTCTTTGTACTCATTTATTGGCAGTATCTGCCATGGCTGTCAGCGATGTAGCGAAGATCTCTCGAGCCTTTGAGACTATTTCTGTTTTGAAAACCCTCAAAGCCTGCGGAAGATCCACCAGAGGACTGTGTGCATGTTTTAGAAGGTTCAGACTGAGGCTGTACTTGTTTGTGCTTTTGTATTACCGTAGGTCAATCAGCTTCAACTACCACGTTGGTTTCTACATTTATTTCACATTTTGTGTGTCGCTGTGAGAGTGTAACATTTTGCTTTATATATATAAATATATATATATAATTTTTTTCAGTAAGATTTGTGTACCACATTGTTTTACACTATCTTTTGTTATCAGTGTTTACTCATTTATATAATTTTGCCTTATTCAAACTGACCAAGGAAATGCTGTAAAAACAAATATTCTCATTCAGTTGAAGTGATTGAGTGGGGACTGTAATTGACAAAGCCAGTTATGGCTGATGTAAATTTATGATTTTTGTTTCTTCTCCTGCAGGTCATCTTGTTATGTCTTGTGACATTACATTTATCTGTCATGTGCCTTTACACTGCAGTACTGCTGCCACCTGTCTGTCACACACAGACAGCTAATTATGAACTGTAACTACAGTTGTTGAGCAAATCATGGTTATTAAATAACAGCTACTTTACATGGGTTGTCTGCCTTTGTTCTCATATAACAAGCATTATGTTATTTTTTGAAACAAGTGGTCCTCATTTACACCTCTTTAACATATGTCTGACCTCCTCATTTAATTTGACTTTTATGCACCAAATATGACACCAGAAGTGAAGGTTTAATCTGATTATGATCCTGTCTGACTGATCATTTGCTTGGATGCACTTAAGCCGCTGTGGAACTTCAGTCTGAGTTTCATCAAAGCAATCATGCCGGACATTACCCTGAAATTTGGGGATTAGTTTTGTGAGTCTGCGGGAAGAGAAATTGGCAGGACAGCTGGAGTTGAGCACATTCCTGTCTGCAAAGCAGCTCACCAGGCTTTTAAACCATTTCCTTCACAGGTCCAATTTTTCCTCAGTTTCAAAAGTCAAAAAAACTACCGGAATCAAAAGACGTTTGTCCATTGTCTGGGTCGTCTCATGTTTGCGGAAGGCCTGAGAGGCAGCTGAGGACTTCTGTTTGTTGTGGGAAAGGAGCAGATGTATCAGAGTGCATGCACAGACTGGAACACAACACCTGGATTCAGATAGCCTCTTTGGTCTGACACACTGTCTGCCTTCAACAAAAGGATGAGATAATCAAGAAACAGATTATCTCACTGAGCAAATTCCTTCTCATCACACACACTATTCTCAATTATTCTGCGACAGTGTAGCATCATTGTTTTGGTACAGAAGGAGAGTAAATGATTGTTTTCGACATGGTCTCTGTAACTGAACTGTGTCTGCTTTCTCACAGGGCTTGGCAGACTCCTAATTGGCCTCCTGTAAACTCTCCTGTTAATCCAGTTTTTGCACGGAGCAGAATGACTCAGTGCAATGCCTCATTAGAGGTAAGTAATTATTAAATAGATCAGTTGGTTTAATTAAGTCATTAAAAGATCCCATGCTGCTTTGTGATTATCTTTACAACAACGGCTGGAGCTCATGTTGTGCCTCCCCTTTATTACTGAGATCACTGTAGTTGTGAATGAAAATGATTTTAGCCGTAACAGTTAATAAATTACATGTTGAAGTATCAATACTGGACCAATAGCAAACTGTTTCTCACAAAAAACATAGGAAAATATATGATATATTTCCATTTAATGCAAGTTAAATCAAATTCTAATGATAGAGTAGCAGTCAAAAGTTTGGACACACATTCTGTTGGATTTTCTGTATTTTTATTTTTATTCCATTTTCTACATTGTAGGTTAATATTTTCAGTATTCATCTACAATCTATAGGATTTAATAAAAATAAAGAAAAAGCATTTGAATAACAGAATGAGAATGTGTCCAGGCCTTGGACTGGTGCTGTATCTTCAAACATAAAACGCTTTATTCACATTCAGTGTCCACTAGCCAAATCTCACACAGAGCACACAGCCTAATCCAGAATGAAAAGGAGTCTGCAGGCATGGGGCTTTTCCACAAATTGATATCCCACATATATCAAAACTGCTATTCTTAGCTCCTGGACATGTTTAATACATGTCCAGGAGCTGGTCCAAGTGTTCCTCTGACCTTATAAATCTATTTCCCAACAACCCGCACAGTCAGAATCAGTGTCTCGACACTCCCGGGGTTTAATTGTGTGGTCAAGCTTAAGCCTCTGCATCGGCTGTGTTTCTCCAACAAAAACAGTCTGATTCAGCTCCTATACAGACCATGAAAAATGAACAGTGTCATTGCTGGTTTGCAGTGAAATTGAGTGGTCAAAGTTTTAGTTTTGCAAAGTGTCACAAATGAGGAAATCTTGTCACCACATCATCCACGTCTGCATCCAAAAAGAAAAGACATTGTGTCACTTCTCCTGGCTGTGGTCTTAAATGCCTCCTCCTCACAGCAGATCTTTGCTGAGAAAGGATGCACCGATGCACAAAGGCTCTGTGTGAAGATGCTGTCTGGGATTCTTGCCAGTCTCACCCTGCCGTTCACCTTGTCAGTCATTCATGCCTGTGTTTGCAGCTCAGTTGTGGTGAGAACTGCATCTGTGGCGTTACATCTGTTATATTCTCAGAATAGGATGGCAGCTACTTGTGAACGTGGGGAAAAAAACTGCTAGACAGAACATGATGGCAGATAACTGACTGCATCTTTTTCCAGTCATCCTAAAGAAACTGCTTGATTTCTGCATCATTGCTATGGCTTTTGATACAGTATCTGGTCTTCATGCCTCTGCAACACAGATAGCCCCAGATTTTATGCCTGTCAAGTTATTTTGTTATGCAAATGAGAAGGTTAAGGCATGAAATTAATAAAATGGCAAACTCCAGGGGCGGGTGTGCAACCATAATGAGCACAAAGTACTTATTGTTTGTCCTTTTTCTGTTATTTTGGGGGTTTGAAAATTGTTGCAGTGTTTATTTGGTTGTAAAACCAGGATGAAAAGCAAGAAAATCATCTTGATCACCAGCAGCTTGTTAGAAAAAGTATGCGATAGCCCCCCGTTTGGCAGCCTTTCAGTCAAAAGGAGTTGTGGCTTTCAGCAGCGATAAGCCTGCATAAAGCTGGAGCTCATGCATGAAAATCTCAGGCTCAGCAAAGTCATTCATGACATGCCACTTCAGGCCCTCCAGATGGACGGGGACGCAGGGTTACACTGAGTGTCACATGCAAACACCCATGACCCCCGTGCTCATGTCTTCACACATAGCCCAAACCTGTGGGAGCCCGGGTCACCAACTGTTTACACAAGTCCCAGTGCAGAGCGCACAGATGACGGCTATTAGCCGGACAAAGGCAGACGGGCAAAGATGACAGAGGCGCTCACCCAACAAAAGGAGCTGAGATGCCCAGATCCTTTCATTTTCCGAAGTTAATAGAAACCATTATTTGAGAGTTTGAAAAGAGCATGCTTATTAATGTTGTTAATGAAATATGAAGCTACAGCCGTTTGCTGGTTAGCATGGCTTAGCAGAAAGACTGGAAACAAAGGGAAACTGTTTGCAAAAATCACCTCGGCAGCTCCTAATTGGCACATTTTGGTAAGGGATTTATTTTTTAATTTTAATGTTAACCTCAGCTCCTATAATGGGTCTATAATAGCTTCTGTGGTCAAAAATGTCCCCTTGAAATCTATTAAAACCATTTTTTAAAATCTATAATCAAATCCCGTCACCATTACAGCATATATAATTATGCATTTTATTATATCATTATTACAGTCTAAAAGGCTGAGTTGAAATTTTTTTTTTTTTTAATTTTCTGCCAGATTTAGCCTTTTTCTGATGTCAGCACCACAGGGCAAATACATGCTGTTTTCTGCTTTCCTTGCGTGTTATTGCTGCTGTATTATGGAGCACTGCAACACTGCATGCTGATCAATGACATTTCCCAGACCGAGAGAAATACTGATGAAATGATAAACCTACCAGGAATTTAGTATACAAATAGATCAGTTTTTTTTTTCATAAAGAATAGCTGTGGCATTATGGAACAAACTACCATTTCAATGGTTTATAAAGTGGTGAATAATGTTATTAAATGATTTCATGAGTGAGGCACAAGACCCCCAGAAAGCTGAAGCATAACTTCAGGTGTTTAAATAGCTCACAGTGACATATATACACTTCATCCAAGTAGAAAAAGATTGCTGGGTCCGTGTATCTAATCTTCTTTATTACATATGCTTCATCATCTCCCAGACCGCTCCACAGTTCAGTGAGCACTTTAATACAGCGTTGTGATGAAAGACTCCCTTCTTCTGACATGTTTTACCAAAAGAGTCCACTCTGAGTCTTTGTTGTGATGACAGCAAATTAAAGGCTGAAAAGTAGAGCGCCTGACTTCTTTGTGGATGGTTTATTTTCAGTACATTTGTGTAAAAATACTTAAGTATCACATTTTATCAAACCAGTTTCAAAGTATGTTCCAGTCCACTAAAGGCACACAAAATCAAGGGAACATACTAGGGAAAATTAATTTTGTAAAGTGGCAGTCTGAGCTTTGTAGACACCAATGCTAACCTTGTTTGTGGTGGTGAAAGTAAGCTGCAAGCCAGATGTTATTTCAGATGAGATGTGGTGTGTGTGTTCTGTTGAGACTGCATCAGAGTATATCTGGGCCACAGGGAGGGGCATCTCACACCGTGAAACACCTTTTCCTGTTGCGTGCTCTGTGCATTGGGACTCACATTTCAAATGCAAACCCCCACAATGAATAGGAGCAAGAAAACATTTCCTCTAATGACATATCCCATCATAACGATATTCACATAATCATGTCATTCAGTACGCGCACAGATCTAGATGAGCGGTAATTCAATGTTTATCCATGAAACTAAAGCGTGTTTTTGTTTCAGACAAACAATGTCGTCTCAAAAGGTTGCTTTCTGTCTAGAACTCAACAATTAGAGCATAAAATGGACAAAGCTCTGACCAAAAGCTAAATACAGCTTTACTTACAACGAGCAAACCTCAGCAAAGGACTTGAAACCTTTGTAAGTTCACTTACTACAGCAACTGGACAATCATTATAAAGAGCAAATCATTTCCATCACATTAGTCAAAAAAGCAATAACAATATAGTATTGTGTACCATTTGTATCCATAAGGCATCTTTTTAAAACAATGAAACATTTAGATTAAGATGCAGGAGATAGAAAGAATAATATTCATAACTGTAACAAACATAATACAGAGGCACGTGAGTGCAGATTTAAATATTCTGTGCTTCATAAATCTTGTCTTATAGACGGCTCCAGCTAACAACTAAAGTATAACTGGAAGTAAAACTGATAAGGCTTAAAAGGTGGACCGGAGATTGCTTTGCTGCAGTTTTAGAAAAGGAATTCTGTTTCAAGTCACGCTGGCCTAAAGTTCTAAAATCTGCTGTGGTTTTAACTGAGAGGTTTCCTAATATAGCTGCCATGTATAGTCTAGTGGCAAACATACTATATATGTACCTACTACACACAAATGCTTTCTAAATAATATACATTATCTAAATCTCTCTCTCTTTAATTATAGGGGCTGTAGAACATCGAAATTCATCCTCACAGCAGTGTGGTCGTAGGGATCCCACCACAAACTGCCACGACTTTTATGTTGCACTGGAGCAAAGATAGCATTAGACAGGCTGTTTTGTTTTCAGGATTTTCCGCCTGAGGTGGCGTCACTGCCTCTAGCAGAGCGAGAACCGTCGCGAGTTAATGTTCATCTTGGTGACGCCGATGAGTCTCAGGGGGGCCGAGAGGCCGAGCCCCGGGGTGACCGGACATTCGCACAGCAGGTCGGACAGCTCGTCCCGCTCCTCCAGGCCGAAGGTGGCGTCGTTTAGCATCCGGCGATGGAGGTGGCACGTCTGCTCGATCTTCAACTTGTTGATGTCGTTGCGGAGCCGCATGAGCTGCCTCGCTAGCTGCTGGTCCTGCAAGCGCATGTCTGTCTGATGGGGAGAAGAAGAAAGAAGTGGTGCTCAGATTACCTGCTCAGAAACTGGTGCCTATCTCAACTTTAGATAGATTTTTCCTTTGGAAACCAACGTAAGTTCATCTTGCTATCTGAATAATGCACCGTTTAGCATTTAGCTGTAAAATACTGCACCACTGACTTTTTTGTTGTTGTTAATGATTGACTCACTTTCTGCTGCCTCAGGATAGTAAAGCCCCAGAATGGCATCTGACCACAACTCATTTTGAGATTTCTTACACAATGAAAACCACCAAAGCTAGCAATTTAGTTGTGAAAAAATACAAAGAAATTATTATTCATTCATTTTAAGAAATATATCTGGCAACTTGACAAAAGACTCCCAACACAAGGCCCGTGGTTTCAGAGGGGATGTAAATAAGTGAGTTCTGATGATATTTGTTTGGGGTAGGCTAATCACTTCCTGGCTATGGCTAAATATTTACCCTTCAGACACAAGGGATGTGTTATATTTTCATGTAATCCTCAGCAAGAAAGCATATACTTGCTATTATGTCCAGCTATTCCTTTAAATACAGTCTTTTAGAACTTTTCTACTTCTCAATACAACTCCAATAATCATGCGTTGTTCTCATAATCTGGATCCACCAGAGGGGGCATGCATTCAGTCCTTATTGTGTAAGAAAATCTAAAAAGAAAACTCACAGTTGGACATCCACAAACAAGTTTCCCATCATAAGCTCTCTCAATTTTATCTCTTTCGTGTCCACTGTCTGTGTGCAAACGTCTGTGCAAACATCATAATCATCTCTCTCGCCCACCGTCTTTGTGCAAACGTTTGTGGCCACATACTGTGTGGCCATGAATCTGCCTCTGACTGTGCCTCTTTGCGTGCTCAGTCCATGCTTCTGAACTGCGGGTGAATGTGCAGAGTAATTGAGCAGAGTAAAAATGATTACACTTGCAGAAACTGTGTGTAACAAATTTTTGAAGGCATTGACTGAGTCCCAACCAATCTCACTCACTAATGTGAATGGGAATCTTCTGGCCACTAATTGGGCATTGTGCTCACTGTTAAATTCTAATTAGCTAAGTAGCAGGAAGTTATTTTCTATTCTGGCCTTTAACTGCAAAATTACAAGGCTTTTCAAATTAATATGAAGATGAAAGCTTATATTTGAATCTCAAGTATCCAATTGACGGGTCGCATTTTTTAGAATAATTGCCTAAACAAGATCTTTAAAGGGGGCCTTCCACTGGCAGAAAATACAAAACAAAATAAATATTCCAATGACTGATTATGTAATGTCTCACCAGTTCTCTCCTCAGCCAGCTGAGAGCTTCATCGATGTTTCCGAATCCCTTCAGTACACCTGATTGCCTCTTGCACTGAACCCCATCTGACTTCGCTACCGTCTCTTTTGGGGCGACTACTTTCCCCTCAGGCTCCACTTGGATCGAGCCTTTTCCATTTGCTGACTCTCTGTAGCTTTCAGCTTCCAGCCTGGCTTTCCACTCCAGGTAAGAGGGTCTCCTGGTCTCCAGTCTTAGTTTGTCCGCCAAGGCCTTCAAACTCATAAGATGGTCATCTGTAGGCAAATCCATGTCTTCCACACATTCTGCTTCTTCTAGCACACTAGTTTTTTCCACAATAATCTGAGGAGCTGTGGGAGCATCCATCATAAGTCTGCTGAATACAAAAAAAGCTCCTTAAGAATGTGGCACAATGCAGAATACCATAGTTGAAGGAATTCGTCCTTTTCACGTCCTCAGTCTGTCAGGAATGTGACTTTAAAAGTTCCTAGAATTTTCCATTGGTTGTTAGAGGGCAGAATGTGTTTAGATCTGCAAAGGAGAACGAGAGAGAGAGAGAGAGAGCATATTAGGAAACATACCACTGGCAACAACATCCAAATGACAGGAGACAAAGAATTGCGACTTCTGACAAGCAAGACTGCACTTCAACTGCTGCATGAGAGGCTCAGCTATATGGCTGGATGGATTATATATCAGATTGAATGACGATGATTTTCTCTTGCCTTCTCATTCATTCTGTGAAGTGATTAGGATTGAGCGTTTTACTTCTTGGGTATCAAATAATAACAGCACAATGAGGCTACACGCCTCCGGGTTTTCCATTTAATTGCTACAAATTGTTTCCATAGCAAGGACACAGCCACTGTTCATGAATCAGCGATTCTCTTCCTCCTGTTGTCAGGGCTTATTGCCTTTACCAACTTGGTACAACATCAGCATGTTGACATGCTCTCAAAAGCAACACTTACAATGATCACCATCTGACTTTAGAATCTAGGCTAAAATGTGTTAATTAGCAGTAACGCACGCAAAGTCAAGCAGCAATTGTTTATGTCTGAAAGGTGAAGCCAATGCCAAAGAGCCTGCATTGTCCACCAATTGCAAAAAGAAGTTCAATTGTATAGAAATCGATGAGAAAATTACTTCACTTCGATCTTGCTCTGTTACCTCAGTATTTTTTATGTGCCTCATTCACTAGTTTTAAGTGTTCTTCAATACAGCATAATGTTAGTTTTATAAATTATGTCTCATTTCAAATATGGTAAAAAAACAACAACAACTAAAAAAACAAGATGGCTTTAAAACTGCACTCTACAAACCAATGGGGTACGTCATGGTGGCTACTCCCACTATTTTTATACAATCTGTGGTCTGGACCAAAGTGTGTGTACCATTCTACAAACTAAGATTGAAATCCATAAAGCCATGCAGTTAGCATGGGTAAAAAGTTACATAACATTTCCAACAGATCATCTTTCATAATCAACTTTATACCTCCATAAGCTATTACATTAACAAAACATCCGATTCTAAGTATTTTTTTATAGCCTAAAAAGTCTAGGAAAACAGAGCTGAGTTTTGAGGCCCACAGGACTTAAAATCACATGGCAAATCTGTAATGCAGCGTCTTAAATGATATGGCAAACACACACTCATAACAGTGGCAGTATGGCAGCAAAAGCAGACTTTCTGCCCAGTGTCCTCTTACAAAGTCTTAAAGCACTCAATAAGTGGTTAGTGCTCAGTTATTCCATAATGGGCACAGCAGACCAGAAGTGAAGTCATTGCCCTTGTATGTAATGATAGGCTTTGGCTGTTCCGCAAGGTAAAATAGACCTCTGACTGTGCAGAGTTGCCCACTTACTGTATAATACACAGCAATGGATCTTCTCCTTATTCTCCAAAGGAATCAGTGTGTCTCTGGAGACCACATTGTTACAGGAGAGCAATAAGAGGAAGGAAAAAATCCATGCCACATGAATTTTTAAAGAGCTTGTATAGACACCGTATGCAGTGCAAGGAATTGATCTAAATTGTGAATAGGAACTGCAGAGCAAAGAGGTTTAGAAAAATGGGAAGAGATGTGTATGAGTATTATATAACTAGCTGTGATCACAATCATAAAGACATAAAGGGTTTAAAATCACAAGAGCAAAAACCCCAAGCCAGCTTCTTTTTGGCTTCTTGGTCAATAAAGAGGCATTTTTGGTGAAGTCAGACACTTTTGAATAGACCAGCAGGATATCTTTGTCTTGGAGAAGCCAAAATTTACGCCCTGAATCAAATGCAGTCTGAGGCAAAAACAAACACGCACAAATCTTGGTGGGACAAAAACATATAACTTATTATCCAAATTTCCTAACTGGCAACTAAATCATCAAGCATTATCCAAACAATCCTCAGGATTCAAAGCAGCAGAATCTGATCACTCAGCAACATCCAATTGCAGTGCTACCACACTTATAACATTAATTTTGTGGTGTTATAAAACATGGTCTTGCTAAAAAAAAAAAAACAACTTAAAAAGTCTGCCTCTCTTATCTGGCACATGCAGACATGTCTACAAAACAAACATAACTGTAGACTGCAGTGACTAATCTAGCTTAATGTGTCTGTCTCCAATCTGTCACACATCACTTCACTGAGTCACTTCCATCTAAAGGTGTTAAATTTCAAGCCACAGGGTTCATTTTGTGCCCATATACGATCCAGCAGACACAAATATTGAGAACATGAGCAGCATCCACAGAAATCAGCAGCAGGATCACAAGTAGCCTCAAGGGGATAAGTAGCCGGACACAAAAGCTATTCATGGGGGTAAACATGCAATTACTGCATATTGGATTCTTTTACGGCAACAGAAAGTTGATAAAACAGTCTGTGGGTCACAATGTGCTACATTCAGAGCTTAAACTAACCACAAATAAGGAGAAAAAAAACCCCAACATCAACAGGTGTTCTTTGATAGTATATTGGTTTGAAAGGCTCATTTTGAGAGATTTTACTTAATGTGTATGTTTATGAACACAAATATAGCATTGCTTTGAATCAAACCACGCTAGCTTACATTTAAACAGGCTTTATTAATATTTATTAATACAACCTGAAATGCTACATGTATGCATATAGCTCTATAGGATGGCTCGTGCATGCAAACACACAATTACCATAACCCTGTCTAATTTTAATGAAAACTTATCACAAAGCATTGCTAAAGTTTTAAAACAATATTACCTAATGCCGTTTTCTTTATCAAGAGCTGTGAATTATAAAATCAGCCATAAAGGGGAGGTTGGTAAGTTATGGTCAAGTTAAGTAATGTTTTACAATTCAAGTTAGTTTTTCTAAGCAAAATCTGACAACATGTAGCTAATTTTCTCTAGGATATAGCCTAGCATAATTTCAAGCTAAAGTTTATCGCATAAACTGAATGATACTGCGTCTGTAAATCCTACACGACATTCAGTTTAACCTCGTCTCACCTTTCTGACACGGTGCTGCAGAATAAGACGCTGCCGGCATCATATGAAGCAATGTAATTCAAACTGCGTGCGGCTCGTTTACCTCGTAAGAAACCCCTCTGCTGCAGTCCAACTTATAGCCAGCCACTCTGGATCCAAGCTGCCACATCAGTGAAGCCCATCTCCAGCCCGCTCTCTGTCTCATATCATCCCCTAACAGCTCCACGGTCCACTTGTTTGTGAGCAGGGAGCTACCGGAGGAGGGGCGGGAGGGTTGCGTCAGGTTCTGGTTGCTTGGAGACGTCCCAGGAATCCCTGTCAGACTTCCCGCCGCATGAATATCACTGCAAGTGCGCCACAGTCTGATAATTAACCAGACAACAGCTGCACCCAGACCGTCTCTGATTTTAGAACAATGCAACGGGACAGTAAGTGCAAAATTTGGAAGAAAAAAAACACGTGAAACAAGTTTTTATCTGCCACGTTTCCTCCCTTATGAAAGTTACTGTAACAAATTCGACGAAATTAAATACAAAGAGCTCTTCAGAAATGTCTTAATGTTCGCGTAGTTTTTAAAGAGACAATTCATCTGTGTTTCCTCTATTTTTTTTATTCATGCACTTTTATTGTTTTGAATCTGCGGAATATGTCTGAGTAAAGTGACCAGATCATGATTTCTGGATTGTTATTATGTAATCAATACGGCACAAGTAAGAAGAAGAAAGAACTGTCCCTTTGAAAGTCTATTTTTAGGATATTGATGCAGTGTGATGGTTAACATCCTTGTATCACATTAACAGTTGTAATATAAGTCTAGATGCTGGAAATGTGTCTTGGCTTGAATTGACATTTTCTTTTTTAACATTATTTTTATTTATGGTGTGAATCTCAGGATTATTCTTAGTATTGAGGTCTTCTAGTTTCTGCAAAGAGACAATGTAGTTGAGTAAAAGCCAAACAATCAGGATTGATAAATGGTTAGAGGAAAAAGAAGACATAAGAAGACATGTACCTTGTATTGGGAGTAGGACATTTAAACAACATCAAAATAATAAATTGAGTCAACCTGCAGAAAACATTTCCATGAAGTATATTTTCCATGAATAACGCGTTGTATAGGAATACAGGAAGTAGTCTTAACATACCGTGATTGTCATGTTGCTGAGTTGTGCATTCTTATGGCATGGACTCAAAAAAATAACTATGACCAAACTTTGTGAAATACAATTACTACATACAATACAATAACAACTCCAAACCATCATTTCAAGCCTACAAAATATGGCAAAGCACTAAAAGGTAAAATGACAGGAAGTGTGATTTGCTGGAATTTAACCTGAGAAATCTCTTCAGATTTAGTGAAACCAGTAAAAGCCATTGTCTTCACAATATTTGTGTAAGTGCAACTAACATTAAAACAAAAAGGGTTAAAATCCTACATTAGCAATTTCAGCAACATTTTATTTGTAGTACAAGTCTGCACACATACACCTGATGCTCAAAAGTGACATTAAATTAAAAGTTGTCCATATGAAACATTAAAATCACACATGTTAAATAATTTATCATTTATATAGTTGTATAGTTCTTTATATCCTTGTTTCCACTTCTATGTTTGGGGCTGGTTAAAAAAAAAGTCATCTTTCACTTTTATATTTTGTCTCAGTTTTTGACTGACAGACATCCGTGCTGGCCTGCTGGGAGAACATCCAAATTAATTTCATAAAGTAAGTTCCTCTATGTCATCATCAAACGATGGGATGGCACGGATGGCAGGCCGGCTGTCTGCGACGTGTACGGTGTTCATGGAGGATGCTGGAGGCGTGGATGACTCCGAGCTGTAGCTGAACAGTCCTTCCCTTCTTGAACGCACTCCATTGGCAGGTGGAGGACTGTTGAGGATCTCCATTTTATTGGAGTTGCTCACGCTGTCACCCGCAGGTGTTGCATGGGTACCAAACAGCTGCTGCATGAGGCTGGACTTCCTTTCCTTCCCCGCTCCTCTCTCTGTCTCCTTTTCTTTCTCTGTCTCCACCCCTCTCAGACTGAAAACTCCTATTGCTTCTAATGCAGAGTCCCTGTCCTCTTTGGGGGGAGGTGGGGGGAACCCTAAAGAACCCCGAGAAGTAGAATGTGCGAAAGAAGGCGCGTAGCTTCCGAATGCCAAATCGTCACTGGAATTTTGGGGCCGTATCGCTCTCCTCAGAATTCCTGTTGCAGCAGCTCCACTCTCCATGCCTGATCTTCTTCTCCCGCCTTCCCTGCTTCCAGCACCACCACGCAAACTGGACGACTCCTCTGTTTCTGTGAGGTTAAAAATTGAGTTATGGTTCCTCTGCTCAGGAGGACGAGGAGAAGAGTGGTTACTGGTGGCTTTGTTGGACTCAAAAGGACTCGACTCTGCAAACATGACGTCCTGGGCTGCATGGTCTTGGCGGTCTATTTCACGCATCTTAGCCAGCAGCTGTTCTTTTTTGCGACGTGCTTCCTCTGCTGCTTGCTGATTGGCCAGAGCCCCCTGGTTCCACCTCTCCACCTCTTCCTGGACATGGCCGTGCTTCCTGTTGTTTTCTTCCTCCTGGAATAGCAGAGAACTTATCTTCTTCCTGTCTTCTTTGTTTTTATTCTCCATGCCTGTAAACATGAGACAATTTACATTCTTATACTTTCCATCTATTTACCCAATGCAATAAGGGCTGTTTACATTAACATTGATAACTATAATGATTACTATAAATATATGGTTACATAAGTAAGAGTACACACTTGGAGTACACAGAGTACACAATGGTAAACAATATCTATGAATGGGATTACTGTATAGAAAGCTGATGAACACTTGCCAGGGAAATGTCAGGGAAACTGTGATATATGATTTTAATATTTGTTTTACACAGAATCCCAACTTTTTTGTACATCAGTTAAATATTGTATTCACTTTTTATGTTGTGGTCTCCAATCATCATAGTTCTAGTTGTATTTAGCTATCTTGGTGTGAACAGTCCTATAGGGTTGTATATGTATAGTCTTTGCTTACCATCTCTTAGTCTCATTGTTTTCTCCTCAAGGACATTTAACTCCTGATTGAGTTGCTGCTTCTCGTCTTTCCCCTGCTCTTTCTCTTTCAACAATTCCTTCTCAATAATACCATCTTTTTCTTTGTCTCTCATCTTCGACTGTTCCCCCTTTTGATGTCTGTCCTCTGTCACTGCCTGTTTGTCCACTCCGTCCAGCTCCTGCTGACATAAATTAATTAAAAGAAAAAGACGTAAGAGGCGATTGACGGACAAATGACAGTGACAGTGTGGACGTTGGGGTGAAGTGGAATAGAGTGACCTTACCTTAAGTGATAGGTATTCATCAGGCGTCTGTTCATTGTACTCATTGGCATCCGTAATGGCAGGGGGAGGTGTGGGGAAATCCACAGTGGATGTCCTGTCATTAGCCTGTGCTGCCTTGGTGCTGCTCCTGCTGGGGACTTTGTGAAACAGATTTTCTATCAGAGTTACTTTTTCTCTACCCTTTTCAAACAAACCAATATTCATTAGCATCCATGTTCAACAACTTTTCTGAATATTACATATATGCAAAAACTAGATGGCACTCAGTTTGTGGTGCTAAAGGCAAATATATTTTAAAAAATTTTTATTTCCAGGAAAAAATATATATATTTTTGATTCTGGGAAGAACTGTCATTTTCAGTTTTTAGTAAGCATGAGCTTTTGTCTAAATTCGCTAATGGTAAGGCCTTACCTTTCCGATTTGTGCCGCTGTCAGCATCCTTTCTTAGTGAGGGTTTTATCATGCGGTTGGCATAAATGTTCTTAGTGTCTAGCTCTCTCTCCTTCTCCTGGTCAGGAAAAAAAGGAGAAGAGAACATTTCATACAATGCTGTTTTCTATATCTGATCATAAAATTAGATACAGTTTTTCTCAGTTGATAGTTTAAGGGATAATTTTGGGTATATGAACCTTGAGTTTATTGGTCAGTCGTTCCAGCTCCTCCTGCAGAGTCCTGATGTCTTCCTGGGCACTGATTGTCTTCTTTCTCTCTGTGGCCAGCTGCCTCTGGTAACTGCTGCTGCTCAGCTCATTGCTACGCTCCAGCTCCTTTAAACACGCACAGAAAAACAAATACACTTTCTATCTGCCACATCACAAAAAGGAATAATAATGTAAAATAAATCTACCTTAATCTTGCGTTCTGCGTCTTGGGCCCGCGCCTTCTCTTCCTCTAACCTGCGGCTCAGCTCGTCTCTGGCTCCTAACTCACGTTGGTCAACCAGCTTCTTCAGCCGCGCGATGGTTGCTTGGCTCCTCTGCAGCTGCTCCTCACTGTCCTTCAATCGTCGCTCAGCTGCCCGTTCCCGCTCCTGGGTGCGTCTGAGACGTTCCCGCAGCACGTGGATTTCGTTGGCGTGGCGCGACAGTAACTGTGAAATCTCACTTTCCGTGTCGTCATATCGCTGCAAGGCCTTTTCTTGACGCACCTGAAGCTGCAGTGTAGAAAGAAAGTCACAGGCGGTGTTAGTAGGTTTGCTCGCACCTCTTCTATTTTAGCATTTAACTGCTTAACTATGCTTTTTTTTAATTTTTTTTTTATAGAATTTAATCCTTCCTGGACTTATAATTTACCCAACCTGTGGTGTAGGTCTACCTGTCTGAGGACTCGATTTTCCTTCTGCAGTTCATCAGTTCGCTTCTGTAGCTCAGCCAGCGAGTTACGCAGCTCATTGATCTTAAGCAGGCGGGCTGAGAGCATCCTCTTGGTCACCAGGTCTAGGTCTTTAGGGGGCATGGATTCCTTGCTTTGTGAGCGCCCGCCTCTACGATGCTGCTGGGTCAGGGGCTGGCCACCTGGACGCAGTGGACGAGACACACCTCGGCGCCCCAAACCACCTGGAGAAACATGTATCATAATTAGAACACTTGTAAAGGGTTGAGGCTAAAGTCAAAATAAAACTGTCTTTTAATTTATTTTTGAGCTAAAGTTCAGGGTTAAATGTGTGCAAAAAACATTAATTTCCTTAAAAAAGGATTTGTCCTGCAGAAATCACCATTTGAAAATCTGCCTTACACTGCCATCCCCTGGACAGTATATTAATGTGCCTAGTGAGGATTGAGTTTCATTTGTCTGCACATACTGGATCATTTCCTTCCTTACCTGTCTTGAAATTGGGGCTATGTGACCTCCTCTTGGACCGTACCCCTCTTTGAAGTACAGGTGATGGGGTCCGGGACCGGGAGTATGGTGAGATCGAGCGATCTGAAGGAGACTCATTCTCATAGTCTTCTGAGTAAAACGACTCACTACTTCTCCGTCCCTCTCCGTCTGATATCTGGTCCCGGTCTGGATCAGAACGCCAGATTCTGGTTTTGGATCTACTCTCAACGCAGCCTTCTTTTTCATCCTCATCCTGGATCTTGTCCCGGAAGTTCTTTTTATGGTTTTTGACAGATGATGCTCGAGAATCTTTCTGAGTACTCCGGTGTGAATGTCGACTTGGATCAACATCCCTGTTGTCTTCATACGGCTCAGTTGTGCCTTCGGTGTCCATGTTATCACTTTGAGAAGAAAAGCTGTGAGTAAAAGCTGTATACAAAATGTTGAAAGGAAACATTTTAGACCTCAATTTCATTTGAATTTGAACTGAACAAAGGCTTACTTGTACAGGATTAACGTTTCATGATTTAACAAACTTACATTAAAGGTCCCTTGGTAAGAAAATCCTTAACATCTGTACTTTACAACCCAAGTGAAACTTCACATAAATGTATCCAAATCGGTTATAAGAAGCTAGGCCAACTGGTTTCTCTCACCTTTTCCGTATTGTGTGTCGTGTCTTGGTCACTAAGCGACAACACATGAGGTGGAATTTTCCATGAGACTGAATGATGTATGATATCACTACTCCACACCATTGTTGGTGCATACAAAATCCTAGCCTGCCTCCATCTGCTCTGGTGACTTATTAAAAGGCCAGATTTTTATTTCTGACTTTAATTAGATGCACCAGTCAATGAAGAATACAATGAAAAAATATCTTGGTAAGACGACTTGAAGATGATTATTCTGTATGAATCAATATTTCGCTCAATGGTATTGGATAGTTGATAACTGACCATCCAATTGTTTTGTTTTAGGTTGTTAGAGATCAACGTACTTTGAACAGTTTTTTTAAGAATATGACAAATATTGAACTTACTCTTAAGTATTTGTATTCATGTTATGTAAAGGTCAAGCAGTCATCTGGCTCTTAAATCAGCACAATAATAAAAGCACTTGATGGGCAGGTATCTATGGCAACAACAGTACACAGCAGCATCAAAATAAATAGAAAAGAACATAGTGGCGGGGGAAGCAGGACAGAAAGGTCCTACATCTAAATATAAACCCAATTTAGTAAAACAATGTTTTGGTTGTTATAAAAACGTTGTTGAATAAACAAGCAGACAACGGGCTTTAACATTAAAAATGTCTCTGATGTAGTGTTTTTTTGCATCTAATTATGAAGAGATAAACACTAAAGGTATATAATTTAGACAGTTTTTTTTGTAACTGATGCTTCCTATTTAAGTGAGGTCAAGTTTCAGCGTCCGAGTATCGTTACACTCACCACATAGGCTACATTATATCTCCATCATCTCTGTGGACATCATAATTCACATCATCTGCTCCATCGTGCGTATTTCTGACAGTCTCCGGAGGCTTTTGTTAACGCCATTAACTGAAAAATATATGCATTCTGGTCACAAGCTCGCAAGTGACAATAAACATACAAACAGATGCGTGTTATCAAAGGCGTACTACTAGCTTCCGTGCTCTCTGTGACACGAACAGAATAGGATTAAAGTAGGCCGTCTGCTGTTGACAGGTGTCTTTGTTGTGGGACTGTCTTCTGTCAAGTAACAGCTACAATGTGGCTAGTAAGTTAACTCAAGCCAGCCACACATCTAATTGTAATCTTATGCAACAATATCACATATAATGAGAAAACTAGGTTAATTGAGTTTGGAAACAGCATTTGAGTGTACTGGTCTTACCAAACGCCAGGGTCTTTGAAATTTTACGATGATGCAGGACTGACTTATTGATGATAGCTTATTATGCTAGCATAGCAACAAAAGACTACCATCAACAGGTGGGATGTGTTTTACGTTACCCCTTAGCGTCAGCTGGCACCAATACGCCCGTTTTCCAGAATCAGCTACTCCTTGAAGTCTTGCTGGGTTATGTCTTTTTTTTCTTTTAAGCAATGCAGGAATAACGGCTTCTTGTTTAGACCGACTGCGGCTAACGTTAGCTTCAACCACTCGCAAGCTACTTAACTATTAGCATGAAGTTAAGCTAACTGAGCTGCCGTTAACATATGAGGAGACACGGACGTCCAGCTTTTTTTGAAAACAGTCATGACTATCTATTAATAAAAAGCGCCGGTTTGTAATTACCCACAGTAAAGATGACAAGACGGAGCTATCCTGACAGTCAGAGATGTTATTTTAACGGTCCACGCCTTGAGGTTTGCTACAGTCCCACGAATGACGCTGTACCATGGCAACCACAGCACTACATGCATTACCACATTGACGCCAGAGTGGCGCTGTTGTGCATGTTGGGACCTTAATCTGTGACATAAATAACTACAAACTCAGGAGTATACAGTAATTCTACAAAATAAAGTTAAATAAATAAAGTAGACATTATTTTATACATCTATAATATTGCTGTTTGTAACGAGGAGGATGCAGGAGTAATACCGTATTATATTTAAGTGTATTTAATAATGACAATACCTATTTATTATTTTAAGATGTTTTTAAAGGAAACAATCAATGCAATAAAAGGCTATACGATATTGATCTATCCCATGACAACTGCCAGGAGCCTGGGAACTACATTTCCCTATTACCCGAAGCCCCTAGTGCAACTATTTTTTTCCTCTTTCAAAATAAAAAGATGATTGAACAATATTTAATTGTGCTTAGTTGTGATATAAGGGGAAGACTAAACCAAAGGTGAATAATTCAAACTAAGAGCGAGGTTTCAAACTATAATTATTTACAAATTATACACTTGGTCTCAACTGTATTTTTTTAATTATTATTTTGTGCAATACTTAGCACTACTTTGTTCTTTATATGAATAAGAACAGAAAAACGTTGCCTTAAATAGACCCCTGAAGCACTGACGCTGGTAGATTTTTATTTTTAAATCATTAATATTTTTATTTTGAAAACTGTGACCGGAAGTTTAGAGTTTTATGTGGCGTGTGTTGCATCTGTGCAGGAATCGTTGAGCGCCACAGCCAGCAGACGCGCACGCTGTTTTATTATTATGGCTCAGTTTAAATACTGGAGACGCCTGTCTTTCCTCTTCTAGTACACAGTCTGTAGATGCTAGGAACTCAACCTGACCCGCCGCGACCAAACAATTTGTTTATCGACTGTCTGGACGTACATTGGGGATTAAAATGGTCATCAAGGTTTACATCGCCTCATCAACTGGCTCTGTCGCGGTAAGTGTTTGCAAATGTGTTTACAGCTTATTTACAGTATATGCAGGTAAATCACAAAGCCAAGTGGAAATTTTTGTTTTCCGAATAATGTTATTATGTAACTGGACTGTGAGTGCGCCCGTCTGACACAAACAGTGAAAGTAATCAGCATTTTCCAAAACTTAATGCACATGTGTAATTGACAAGGTATATTTCTTACCCTTGGCTCTCTATGTTTCAATTCAGCATGATGCATTTTTATTAAATGCATGTTCACATTTTTCACTTCTGTACACATTTGGCATATGATAAGCTCAATAAATAACACATACTTGTAAAACTTGTTACTTAGTGTGCAATGAATAAACCCAACCAGGTTGTACAGGGGTGGATAAAACAACACTAACATCTTAAAAGGAAATATATTGAACTCAAATGATATAAAATCAGTGTCTCTATGATTTTTATTGTCAGATTCAGAAGATTTTTACTTTAAGCCATCACCAGAAAACAGTAGATGTGCATCACTGGAAGAATTTCTTATTTTTTTGGAGAAATCTTACTATTATTAGTGTATTGAGATATTACTTTCAACCTGTTCAAGCCCTGAGTGATTCTAGGGTGGGGTTCCTAGCAGCAAATGGGCTTAGAGGAATATACACTGATTTATATAATTATTAGATATACAATTTAATGGTATTCATTTCCCTACCTAGCAATCATTGGATAACTAAAAAGTAAATATTGGGCAGATGAATCAAAAATGAAATAATAGTTGCAGCATTCACCCTGTGGTGCCTCCTGGAAAACAGCATTAACGTGTCATTGAAAGGCCCTGGCTGATATCGAGTGCCAGCAGAAAATCATCAAACAACACTCCTGTGTGAATGCTTTGAGTCTTGGGTAATGGTAGAAATGAGTAATTTATTTATTCTATCATGCTCCGTCTTTTAAAGGAGGGCAGCGCAATCTTTGAGCATTCACAAAGGAGTTATTTTTAACCCTATGACACATACATTCAAAGCACACACACTCTTTCTCTCTTACAACACACACCAAGCACTGCTATGCACGCCTGAATAGGTCCACCATTTGGGTCAGTTATCTGAGTGTTGAGCTCATGTGAATGCAATTCACTTGAATTGAGTTACAAGTGATTGGATAAAGTGGTGAGACTGGTTTCTCAGCTGATCTAAAGTGAAATGGATGTGTGAGAGGAGAAAAGAGATGGAGCACATTAACACGGCATGAAAGGCTACACATAGGTGAGGATCCACAAGGAATATTATTACACCCCACATCAAGTCTGGGTCAGAGACTCCATATAACCAATACAGGGTTCCAATATCTTACTGATCATATATGACTACGTTCTCTAAAGTCGTCATTCATATGTGAGCAGACTGAAGGGAAGAGCCAAAATGACAGCATGACAGCGTTCCCATAAAATGAGCAATTTACATTTTAGCAACAGCAGATTAGTGGAGCGGAAATCATCTCCACAGAATAAATCAAGTGCAAATTAGGTTATCCCCCAAACACACACATACACACACAAACTTCAGCGTGTATGTATGAGATTCAGTCTCATCTGAGGTCAGCAGTAAATATCAATACTTAGATACCACAGCAACAAATAAAATAAACAACCAAACAACCCTTTTTTAAACTTGATTGAGTGATTGAGAATGAGTTCCTTCTTCCATACACCTATATTTAATGGAATGAGTACTTCATTTGAATGCTTGCTTTTCTTGAAAATTGGCTACTTATGTACAAATGCAAGGATAGTTTATTTGTATAATACTATTATAGTGTCTTTTCTACAAGACTGGTTCCGAAAAAGCTTTACGTTGAATTGAACACGGTGAAGAAAAGCTATCTAATGATCATTAGAAATGATAAATTTTATTTTATAGGTTATTATCCACACATGATCCCAACTGTTTATGGACTCGAGGTGGTAATTAATGGTGTCTTGTAAGCCTATTTGGACTGGATACATTGATGCATTAAACAAGAATAATAACAATTTAATCACATTTTTCCCCTCTCTCCATGTGTCCCTCTCTGTCCCGGACCAAAGGATTAAACCTCCAGTTAATCCCTACATTTCAAAAATTGCTCTCAAACAATGCATGCATGCTCGTATGTACTGCAATGTGAGTGGCAGTTTTGGGGTGTAACTTGTGCATGTGTCTTTAATCCTACATGCACTTCAAAATCTGAACTCATGCATCCCCTGACACACACTCTCGCTCACCCTCACCGGGGGGAACCTCTTTCATTATTTAGACTCACACTGCCTGTTTTTCAGCTCAGAGGAAGGTCGTATTATTTGGACTGTGTTGGAGACCAACAATGCGACATACAGACTAGTGATTCATATGGAGTTTTAACCTTTGACCAGAACAAACAGACTAGATAAGCCTAAAGCTGTTTTATGGTCACTTTGCTTATATAGAGGGCCACAACTGATTATCTTGTTGGTGTGTGTGTGTGTCAATAACAGACTATCTAGAACAATCCCATACTGTCTTTAAGCTAAAACAATAGCTCCATTGTGGTCCTTGGCATCACTGAAATAATAGACACACATGACATGTATACACACTCACAAGCACAAAGGGCACACATCATTAAATCCCCCTGTTATTATTTTTCATTTGGTCCATCAGAGACAGAATTCCTAGGAAAGAAATCCTTCCATAAAAGCCTCTGTTTATATTTTTTCACACTGTCTTGCCCCGAAATAGTTTTGAATAACAGCCCTTTGTTATGTTAATGACAAGTCTACATACTGTGTTGACTGAATTTGAGTCACCATGATGGATTGCATGGGTTGATAAAATGGAGCCAGAACAGAGTGAATGAACACAGCGGATTTATGAATGATAGCAATGCTTGATGGTGATACTGAATGTGAAGTATGTTTGTTCGGACTGAGGGAAAAAAAAATCATCACTCTAAATATAAAACTCCTAAAAACTGTTCCTCTGTGTCTAATGTTTGTTTACGACTATCCCATCCATGGGAGTTTTCTCTATTCTAAATTTATCCTTGTGTATTTTCTTTCTCTCAGCATTCAGTTGCTGTCACACGCAGAACGTCCCAGAGCACATACATAGATGGTACCATTGGGAGCGTTGCGTCCATCCCATAGACCACTAATGGGAAAGTTCACTGTGCATTCTTCCCTCTCTTAAAGGGATAGTTTGGATTTTTGTGGAGGGGTTTATGAGATACTTATCTTTAGTCAGAGCATTATCTACAGTAGGTGACAGTCAGCACAATCCCAGTTTAGAGCAGCAAGCAGGAGTACTGACACGGAAGCTAAGCAATATACTGTTGTGCCCAGGGGAACCAGCAAAATGTTTCTATCCACATAAAAAGACCCACCTTGCTGTGAGACAGCCCTGATTAAGTTAACACAAGAGAAAGGGAACCGTTGTATACCCCATTACGACCAAGGCAGTGCCAGGGCTGCTTCGGCGGTGGTAATTGTGCTAGTTTGCAGTTAGTTCACAACCTGTTTGCTTTTCCACAGGCTTGAGAGCCGAGTCACTAAGGCTAACATTAGCCCACTATTGCTAGCCTGTATCAGTAACATTGCATTAAAACATATCAAATAAAATGAACAGTGCAGGTTTTCTTTTGCAGTGTTGGTCACAACTATCCCACCTCAAAGATCCTGTTTGCACTTGGGCACAGGCACCAGCCGAGAACCGGCTCTGTTGGAAAAGGGGTATTTATGCTCTTGTCAAAGGCACCAGACTCCATTAACAAAAACAGTTATTTTAATGCATAGGACACAGGAGCTGCTGGTGTACCCCTGCTTCAATGGCAGTTGCATAGTATGGCTCCACTTCCTTCTGTGTAACCTAAACAGGGCTGTATGTTCCCCATGAACTCTTCTGAAGTTCGTAAACTGCACTGATGTACAACGTTTTCAAAGTTTACTGTACTGAGTAGGAAGAGGATGTCAGTTTCCTGATTTTAAACATAATCTCTTCCACTAATCAATAATCCTTCTCAATGTCAGTGATGCCAACAGAGCTTCAATTCTGTCCTCTGCATGTGTGTGTGCTCTGGTTCGATGGGTGTAACCTTACCATTTGCCACTGCAGAACTGTTAAACATTCAACCGCATGGCCAAGAGCAGTACACAGAGACGGATGGATTTTTTAAATTCGTCTCTACTTGACCAACTCGGCACCACTTTCAAACTCTCCCCGCAACCCACTTTCTTTCTTGTATTCATCCTGTTCCAGGTAAAAAAGCATCAGCAGGCAGTGGTGGGTTTCCTGGAGGCCAATCGAATCAGCTTCCAGGAAGTAGACATCACCATGCTGGAGGAGCAGAGGCTCTGGATGTACCGTAATATCCCCAGAGACAAACAGCCAGAGAAAGGCAACCCACTGCCTCCACAGATCTTCAATGAGGATCGCTACTGTGGGGTATGGTGGTTATTTGTTTTTGTTAGACACACTCAACAGTTTAAAGTATGTGCTTGGGTTTTCTTATACTTAATTTAGTAGTTTTGTTGCCTATACTCATCATGATGCTGTTATACCAGAAATTTCTGTCCTTGTTAGTCAATGCGAGGCTGAATTACCTTTCCTGGTGAATGAGTTGATCGGTGAGTGCTTGCCAGTTTATGTCCTCCACTGAGCTTGCACGCCACTCTGTAATCCTGTCGTAATCCAGTTTCGTGGATGGAGCAGATAATCTGCTCTGCCTGCCGTCACTCTCACTGGCCAAGGTAATCCAACATTACTCTGTAATGTCAAGGCCATTGAATTATATCAAAAGCAGAAGTGGATGAACTATGAGGCAGGGATGTTTACAGCCCTATTTCAAACATTCATTATGTAACATCCTCATTTTCTTTTGTCTTTCCTTTCAGGACTATGAAGACTTCTTCCAGTCAAAAGAGGACAACACTGTGTTTGCATTCCTTGGGCTCAGTTCCCAACCCTCAGTGAAAGTAAGAGACGGCGTAAAGACAAACAGTTGTAGAGAAACAAACTGCTGTGTCTGTGGCATAAATCACAGAGCAAACAATATGTTATAAATCATATGTTTCAGGGCCAGTTTGCAGAAACAAGAACTGCTGAGCTAGCACTGTGGAGAGATGGTGCAGTGCTTTAGGAAGTCAGGACTGACAGCAGTCCAGACTTACCATAT
>JAOWBC010000383.1:6701074-6722941 GCA_028566105.1 Hypoplectrus providencianus | reverse complement strand
TTGGTAAGCATATACATAATTTACATGAAAGGACCTGGCAAAACTACAGCACCAAGAGGAAGTTTGATTTATTTCTGTAAAATGGTGAAACATGCAAATATAACCGGAGGCAAAATAAGGAAATTGTGTGGCAACAGATGCCAAATCTGGCAACCTAAAATGCTGAACAAACAAATCAGTGATGCAATATATTTTTTAGTTTTTGAAATGTGGTAATTTAATTTTTGAAATGGAGACAAAACAAAATAACAAAGTGTCAGGAAGACCCAACACCACTTTTCTAGAAAAGTAAATTGAAAACAACTACATTTAATTAAACAAATACAGGTGTATATAAATAACAGAATCAATATGCACCAAAAAGTATAATGCAAAATCCACAAATAAATAAGATCACAGTATAACACATGGTGGTTTGCAATTAAGACATAAACCGTACTATTTATTTGGTAAAATGATGGCGAACTAAATAAATTAATATCACAGATGACTGAGGTTTATACTTTCACAAGGGGAAGTGATCGCAATATTCATTTCCAGGGAGTCATGTTGACATTTAGATGTGGAACAAGAACTGGTTGCGTCAGCTCTAGCACTTGTGAAGGACCAGATCCCAGATTATTCTGACAAGCATCACCCTTTTCTTTGAGGTAAGACATTTCTTTGCAAGTTCTGATATTTTAGGTTAAAAAAATAAAGCTTAGCTTTGATGCATTTTAGCTAACAGGGGCAGTTTCTTAAACATAATGGGTAATGATTTGCAAAATTGACAATAATGACATTTTTTTTGCAGGATATTCTAGAACTTTGAAAAAAAAAACATGACCATATTGAGCTAATATATTTAACCCAATTTAATAATAATATTCAGAATATTTAGTATTCTCTTTTGAAAATGCAAATTAATGCAAGGATTTAAACTGAAAAAAGAAGCTTATATTTAAAATGGAACTGAATATGTAATTCAAATTACATTGATGTTTTTAAATTGGAGCAATTAAATTAAATACAACATTAAAACCAATTATGTTTACAGGAACATAGGAACACAGGAAAGAGTATAAAATCTTGAACTATTAACAATGCAATGACATTTTTATTAATATTATTAATATTGTTTCAGGAAACGACATGTGGATTTGCACTCTTAAAAAGTGATTTGATCCGAGATTACATGTTGATGCTGCAGATAAACAGCGAGATGCCTTTTCATATAGGCTAATATAAACTGCTTCACTCATAGTTATAGAAATCAGGTGACTGGGTTTGCACAAATTCAACATGAGAGGACTCCTGGGGATAAAAACTAGAAATGGGAGGGGATAGTCTGTCATGTTTAGCAATGGGACTTCTGGTCACCTCTTGAAATGTGTTCAGAACAACCCTCCATTTCTTTTCCCTTTTGTTTTTCTGCAGCTGATCATTTTTGTGGACTTAAATCAGTTATCATCCAAACTGCTAACCAGCTTTATATTCTATATATGTGTTTACCGGTTCTCTAACTGAATATAATGTGGGTTTTTTTTTTCCGAAATAGTAATGTCGACATTGTGTAAAACAAAATGAAATCCCCTCTCATCCCCAGCCTTTAATGATTGATCAAAATGTCAACATGCACTTAGGTTGTAGTTCAAGTCCAGGCAGTCTGTTTATTCATAACAATTACTGGATTGGTACATGGGGCTTCTGTCCTTTGGGATGTTTCTGATGGGATCAGCTTTTTATTTGGAATTGTGATTTTCATTTAAATAGCAGGCTGGATTTAAAAGGTAAGAGGGCCACCTAGTCGCATCTGCCCATTTTGATTTAAAATAGGCAAAGCACAATTGGATAGCTTCCAAAAAAAAAATATCAACGAGCTTCTCCTGTTCTGCTGAAAACAAATGGAACACTTAGTAATATCCTTATTAATGATACCTTGTTTCACTTTCCATTGACAGCATTTCATCTGTTCTGAAGACACAATATGATCTTCAATTCAGCTAAAACACTACATTTTGCTTTTCTTTTGTCAGTAGGTAAGTTTTGGATTTTTCAATGTATCTTTTCTTTCTTGATTTTTATAAAAATATATCATTGCAGTATGGGAAACCTTGAAATAGAAACAGCAAATTTTTCATTTCTGTGTTTTCCCAAATGATCTTTTTTTGATCAAGTTAGACATTCATTGTAAATCTCAAGGGTCTTAATGTGATACAAAGTTGCACAGCCCTGACTGTATTAATTGGACAATATCATTTAAATAACTATGACACACATTACACTGCATTTCTGCTGTAGGTCTACTGAGTCTCCCACTGCTTACAGGTCAGTGAGTTTGATTTATGTTTCATGCCTGAAAACTAATAATCAGAACTGAACTTGGTTTTACATTCAGGATGACCCACCTGACAGCTTTTGTGCTTTACGTTTTTATCTGTAGAATGTGACAAGATTAGGCTGGTCGGGCCTTCGCGTTGCTCTGGTAGACTGGAGGTCTACCACAGAGACAGCTGGGGGACAGTGTGTGATGATCACTGGAGCATTTCCAACGCTGACGTGGTGTGTCGAGAGCTGAACTGTGGGACAGTTCTTGAGGCCAAAAAAAGTGCCTTTTTTGGAGAAGGACAGAATGAGATCTGGTTAGATGATGTGCAGTGTACTGGTAAAGAGTCTTCCATCCTCAAGTGCCCACACAGACCATTCGGGGACAATAACTGTGGCCACGCTGAAGATGCAGGGGTTGTCTGTTCAGGTAAGACTGGCTTTGTTCTCTTGTCTGTTATTTTGGATTTACTTGACCCACATGTGTTGCATTCAAAGTTGATTCATCACTAGGATACCACTCAAATAGACACTGAATCAAAAAGTACGCTTCATAATCCCTCCCCATTGCATACAAGCAACATCTGCTAAGACCAGAAATAGCAGGAGAGGGAATCACCCAAAATGTGTATGTTTGCTTTAAAAAGTATTACGTAATAACATGAAATGAAAGCGTGCTCATGCTTTGCTGTGATAAAAGTGTTTATATATATCTAAAGGGGTGATCCAGCGGTTTGGTTTTGCACCCTGTAAAAGCTGTGGGTGTGCAGATTCTCTGACTTTCCATCTCTGGTTTTGTTCAAACCCCAAAAGCTGGATCCAACATTTCCCACCATGCAACTCCTACTGAAACAGTACTCCTGATGACAAAAAAAGTGGAGTGCCCTTCTTTGGAACATATATCCATATTCAGTCACATAGTCATGAACACACAAGCAAGATAATTAAATCACACAACAAGTGTAAACATTGCTCTGCTGATAATTTAGATGGGGTTTCCTGTGTTAGAGCATAATTATAGGCCTTAATGACTGATAGAGTTCTCAGTTCTCAGTTGCCAGGGACATGCTGTTCTTTAACATTTGATAACTTCCTTAATTTCTTCCTCACTTTGCAAAGACTGTATTTATTTTTTTTCAGCAGTATTGTATCAATACTGTCAAACTTATTATGCGATAGTCTCAGTTCACTACAAAGGCCCTAAATATATATTTCTTGATTAGCTTTTAACTTTCAGTGATGTTGCATTAACACAAAACACAGAATTCACAACAGAATTTAGTTTTAAATTAAACATTTTAGTAATGGTCTTTTATTAGGACAAGATATAACTTATTGTGTGACCATTGGACAAAAATAGAGAGGTGGTTTCCAATCTTTATGCTAATCTAAGGTAAAATAGATGTAGCTCATCCAGGCTTTATAATGAGCTCCAATCAATATTCTACAAACTGCGGCCTTATATTTAATGGACACACGTCAGTTGTATTAATGTTCTCATTGATTTTTGCCAGAAAGCAAAAATGTCAATGTTTCTATAGAGCTTTTATACATGTAATATTTTAAAGTGCTTTTTCATTCTTTCTCCATCATTTGCAGATCATGTGAGGGTGTTTAATGGAAGCAATCGGTGCAATGGCAGAGTGGAAGTCTTCCATGATGGCCTCTGGAAACGAGTTTGCAGCAGTGACTGGACCAAGGAAGATGCTAACGTGGTGTGTCGAGAGATTAACTGTGGCACACCTGTCACCCAGCCGGAAGTGCTGTATTTCGGAGAGGCACGTGGCCAGGGCGGTATCAAATCCAACTGTGGTGGAAATGAGACCTCTCTCTCACAGTGCAGACTTCAGGAATTTAAGGGAAGCTGTATTGATGCTACTGTTATCTGTTCAAGTAAGCCATCCATATGCTCGAACTTCAGCTGTTATATTGTTTGGAACTTTATTTGGTGAGATCTGCTGTTTCTGATTAAACATGCTTTTAATTTGTTGTTGGCCTGACAGACAGCAAGCCAATACGACTGAAAAATGGGACTAATCAGTGCTCAGGCAGAGTTGAAGTCTACAATGATGGACAGTGGGGATCGATTTGTGATGACAGATGGGGCATGCAAGAAGCAGATGTTGTTTGTCGAGAGATGAACTGTGGGAGTGCTCTTTCTGTCAAGTACAAATCCTACTTTGGCAGAGGTCAGGATCAGATTTGGTTGGATGACCTTGAGTGTACTGGTCATGAGAAGTCCCTTGCTGACTGCCCACACAGAGGTTTTGGAGAGCATGACTGTGACCACAATGAAGATGCTGGTGTTGTATGCTCAGGTAACAAATGTTATTGCTCAGTACACCACTTGATTGAAATCATGTTGATCGAAGTTCTGATGATACCCCAATTTTGAAAGCTACAGTGATATAACAAGAGACATGGAGATTAACAACTTTGTACTGCTTTTTTTTCAGAGTCAGTGAGATTGGTCAATGGGACTGATCGCTGCTCTGGTCGAGTAGAGGTTTTCCACAATGAACAGTGGGGGAAAATTTGCAATAACTGGGGCAAAGGAGAAGCTGCAGTGGTTTGTCAGGAACTCAGTTGTGGAGCTCCGAAAAAATATCAAGAAAGCTTCAATTTTGGTGACAGTGAACTGAGAGGATACACAAGTAGATGCTCTGGCAATGTGAGCTCTATCTCCCAATGCACACTCCAAGAACACTCAGGGAGATGTGAGGGTGTTTCTCTTGCATGTGCAGGTAAGATACAGTATAATGTGGTCATTAAAAACAACATATGCGCATTCATTCTTACTCTTCAACTAAGTAACCCTAAAATTACTTAATTCCATCAATAACTAACAAACTGAGTACATTTGATGACTTATTTTCACATAAATGGATGTGTCCTCAGGTAATCCACCGCTCAGGCTTGTCAATGGCACAGATCGATGCTCCGGTAGAGTGGAGGTTCTGCATAATGACCAGTGGGGCACAGTGTGTGATGATCAGTGGGACATCAATGATGCTCAGGTGGTGTGCAGAGCCATGGACTGTGGGACAGCTCAGACTGCAAAATCAAGTGCCTACTTTGGGCAAGGCGATGGAGACATCTGGATGGATGATGTGGACTGTATCGGTAATGAGACGTCCCTTATGCGCTGTCGACATCCCTCCCTTGGGGAAAATAACTGTGGCCATGGTGAAGATGCCGGTGTGGTGTGCTCAGGTATCATCCTTACATTGAAATCACAACCCTGACGGTTCAATTTAATATGGGGTTAGAGTTAGGGTTATATTGTCAAGTGTGAAACTATTATATCCAATCAGATTATCACACACAGTATGCATTAACCAGATTTTTCCAATGTTTCCAAACTCCAATTCCAGCTAATATAAGACTGATCAATGGGACCAACCAGTGCTCAGGCAGGGTGGAGTTCTACCATGGTGGCCATTGGGCACCCGCATATAATATTAACTGGGGAATGAATGAAGCTGCAGTGGTGTGTAGAGAAATGAATTGTGGAGATCCTGTCAAGTTCTCAGGATCATATGGCCAATCCTCATACGCTGGTGGGTATAAGATCAGTTGTAACGGCAGAGAGAGCTCTCTCACACAATGCACACTGAGAGAATATGTCCGGACCAGCAATGATCACATTGAAGAGGCATCTGTCGAATGTTCGGGTAAGACTTCAAATTGAATTTTTAATTTGAATTACACTCATTAATTCTGTAAGGAGATTAATCAGTCAATAATCCAGCAACCCTATGTACTCTGTATGTTATCTAAATATTTAAATTATTACAAATATGTAACATAGTTATGACATGAGGTAGGGAGTCATCAATTGGGACCCAACAACCTTTAACATGTTGGTCCACCAGCTTGTTTTATTTGAAGTTGAAGGGAAATTAAACATATTTAGTGAAGCAGTTCAAGTATAATGGCAGAAAGGTCAAATAAAACTTAAATTCCCTCAGTAATAATTTTGACCCAAAAAGTACACAAATAAAAACGGACACCCTAGTTTGATCGCATGTATGACATATTCACATAACACTTGTCATTTCCAGGCAATGTAAAGTTGACCGGTGGCAAAACTCGATGTTCTGGAAAAGTGGAGTTCTTCGACAAGGGCCAGTGGGGGACAGTGTGTGGTGAATCCTGGGATGAGAATGATGCCAATGTGGTATGTAGACAGCTGAACTGTGGGAGGAGTCAAAGGATTACCACCAGTACTGAGTATGGCCATGGCACAGGACAGATCTGGATTGATCAAATTGAATGCAATGGCATGGAGTCAACACTTAGTCAGTGCCCACAAAGACCATTTATAGACAAAACCTGCAATATCACCTTGGTTGCTGGTGTTTTTTGCACAGGTAAGAAAAATTATACAGGTAACCCATTGTACTGTTTAAGGGTTAAGAAGATGTTTTCCATGTTCTGATCCTGTCACTCGGGATCCCTTCATCATATATAAAAAAAAACAGTGATCATCATTTGACAATAACAACATTAATTTGTTGTTCAGTGTCTAATACCATATAATTCTGGGTTACATGACTTAACAGGTGCTATGGAGGCCCGGCTGGCAAATGGTAAAGATCAGTGCTCCGGCAGAGTAGAGGTCCGTCATGGCGAATTGTGGCAAACAGTGTGTGATACAGATTGGACCCTGAGTAAAGCCATGGTGGTGTGTGAGCGACTTCAATGTGGACAAGCATTACAAGCCCCAATTAATGCCCACTTTGGCCAAGGCAGTGGGTCGGTAGTGGAGGCCAGCAATTCATGTTTCGATAATGTGACAAATCTTCAGCAATGCTCAATGAAAGGTTTCAGAGGAGTTACATGTGGGCATGAGCATGATGCCGGCGCCATCTGTGCAGGTAAAACCTTTTGAATTCTCCAATGTAGCTTAGTACATAATACAATATTATCAACTTTTTTTTTCTTTCTAATTTATATTATTTACACATTAATTAGTGGAAATTGATTAATATTCCTCCAATCAAGTTATTCCTCCCTAGTAAGAAATAGTTTGACATTTTACAAAAAAAAAAGACACTTCCTAAAACAATTTGCTATGTTGTTGCTGCGTAAGATTATTAGAAGAAAGCATCTAATTGGATAAGCTTATCATTAAGACCGAAAAATATGTGAAATATATTTGTGCACCTTGTACTGAATTCCTGTTTTCATGTGCAGCACAGATCCGGTTAGTCAGTGGCTCAGGTGAATGCTCGGGAAGAGTTGAGATCCTTTACCAAGGCCAGTGGGGAACTGTGTGTGATGATGAATGGGAAATAACCAATGCAGATGTGGTATGTAGACAGCTTGGCTGTGGTCATGCAATTTCTGCTCCTGCAAGTGCTCACTTTGGACGAGGCACAGGTCCAATCTGGCTGGACAACGTGGAGTGTAGAGGGGATGAGCCTGCTCTCACACATTGTACGCATCCTGGTTTTGGAGAAAATAATTGCGGACATGGGGAAGATGCTGGTGTCATCTGTCTAGGTAACAAGCCTGGTTCGTTTTGAATCTGTTAATGAAGTCATTAACTCCCAACAAATGCATTTTGCAAGTTGCGTCAGCTGTTATGACATGAAAACACATCTCTTTCAGGTGCTCTCACGAAGCCCCAAATCACTTTGAATCCTGCTCCAGGTGTAAACTGGGGAGAAAGAGTTGAAATCACCTGCACCGTAGTCACAGAACACTTGGGTGGGACATTTGTGCTTAAACGGATGCAAGACTCGTTTAAAATGGAAAAATACACGGATGGTGAAGCTGCAACTTTTGTCTTCCCTGCTGTGGAGTTCAGTCATAAGGGGTCGTACTTCTGTGAATATCAAAAGAAACTGCCCAATCAAGTAATCTATTACCCTCAAGGAAATACTGCTGAGCTCTCTGTCACAGGTCAGTACATGTGTGCCTTTTTGTCCAAATGAACATATGTTTAAATTGTAGTTCGCACAACAGCAAACAGGTGTTTTTGATCTATATAAGTAAAAACTGGTTGTTTTTTTTTATTCTGCAGTGAAATTAGAGAAGCCCAGTATCTCTCTGACATCTCCTCATGCAATGGTGATCTACAGCCCCGACAAAATATCTGTCGCCAAAGGCAGCAGCTTCTCCGTCACCTGCTCTATTCATTCCAATTATCCTGGAGGGTACTTCTATCTGACAAAGTCTGACACAAACTCTACTGAAGCAATGCCAGCATTTGGCCACTCGATATTCTACTTGGCATACTTTGAGTTCTCTGCAGTAGATTACAAAAGCCAAGGAGAGTATAAATGTATCTACGGTGTTAACATCTCCTCAAAGTCCTTCTGTTCTGTTCCCTCCAAGTCACTCCAAGTCTCTGTAGACGGTAAGCCATTGACTTTGTCTTAAAATAGCTAGTTTTCTGATTTTCTTATCCTACCACATGTTTATTTTGACCCCTACAGCACCCTCATCCTCTTCAGTTGTCCCAGGACTTGTGGGTGGTCTTGTGGTGTTGCTTCTACTGCTGATTATAGGTTACCTGGTCTGGAGAAGGAGAAGGCGGGGTGCTGGTAAGTGAAATACAGGTTGATTATCTATGTCAACTAGTCATGTGTGAAATAGGTTGATCCTGGAAGGGTATAAACAGTGATATCTTCCATGAGATGCCTATTTTTAACTTCTCACTTATGCAGGTGAAGTACTCTGATAGCTAAATTGGTTTGGAGAGTTGTACATTACCAAACCTCCAGAGGTTACCACCAGTTTTCCTCTCATGACTTGAGTCTTAATGACCTGTTCACTAAAGATATTTTGCTCATATTATGACGCAAACACACCCATAAAGTTTTGAATATGATTTGGTTTAGGGTTAGGGTGAATTTCTCTCTCAGTGTTAAGTGCGTACTGCCTCTGGTGGTAAACTCAGATCCAGAGGACTGCAGTAACATCTGTAACTCTCATTTTACATTCTTCAGCTTTACTATCTCAGAGCCTTCATCCAGCTGCAGCAGGCAGCTGCTATCAGCTTAGCAGACTTTCAGACTGCTGCTGTCTTGGTGATGTTATGGATTTCTTTCAGGCACCACGGTTCAGTTTAGTAACAGGTTTGGAGGAGCATTAAAGCAAGAAACAGAAGACAGAAGCAATGGAGCACTTGAGGGAAGGTAATCAAAAGGGAAAATGTAGCTGAGATACATATATTTTATTTGAATATAAAACATCTTCAGATATATCCCTGTGATTGCAGTTTAAAGCCTTCTTGTCTCCCTCAGAGAGCGCAGTAATCAAGTGAATGAGCGGGCACACCCTCCCCAACTTGAAGACAACAGTGCAGATGTTGACAACCCTGTAGAGAGGGACCCTGAAGACCTGGCTGGAAGAGTGTGTTATGAGCTTGAACCTCTTGTTCTCTCGTGATAACAAAACGCATCGTGGAATAACCTACAAACTATCACTGGATTTAAAGGGTGACACCTGTAACCACACCCACAATGTTGTCGTGGTGTACTAACGCCCCCTGGAGTACACTTGCACATTCTGGCAGTTAAACAACTGGAGGTCTTCAAAAAAAGACAAACAAACAAAAAACAAGATTTTCAAATGATGCTCTTTAAGGTAGTTCATAGCTACTGTGTTCTTAGTGTATTTTTCACCATTTTAAGTAAACTTTTTTTTTCTTTAAATCAGAAGTCTTCACATTTCCCAAAACAGATGTTGTTATTTGCTTTAAAAAGTGTACAAAATAAGTTTTGTGGAAATTTGATTTTTAAGATCATACATCACGCTTGCGCAAACAGAAAAACTTTGCCTGTAACGCTTATTTTCATACTTATTTTTCTGTAAGATTCTGCCTTTGAAAAAGCTTTGCTCCACTGACATGCTAGAAAATTCATATTACATTTCCTTTGTATTACAGTGTAATTCACTTTACCTGGTGTATATGAATGCTGATCAATAAATGTGTATTTCCTACAACCTTGAACTTTTTTACTCAGAATATGATTTATAATTGATTTCTCCCTCAGGTGCATAAACTCAACCAAAATAACGGCAAATACAATATAAACCATCATATTCAGCACTGAATTCTTAATTTGTATGAAGGCTTTTATGGACAACCACAATCAGAATCTGAACCAGCATGATGGAGCTGAATAAAATCCATCATATTATTTGCATTTGCGCTTTAAAAAAAAAACAAAACAAAAAAAAAACTTTCAAAAGCAGGAGGTTGAAAGACTTAAGTCAAGTACTAGGACCTCTAGACATGCTCATGTCCAGTAGTTGAGTAAATGTACTCAGTTGCTTCTAGAACTGGTGCTAATCTATATGTGTGAATGCTGGTAGTTATTACATGATGATTTCCACTGGTATTTGAAGGTAAATATTTAGTTATGAGGTTCGGTAAGAGTACGATTTGGGTACGGGTTCAGCTAGGAAAGCGATTTCAGGAAGCGAAGGGAGTGAATTGTGTCAATGAAAGATAGAAGTACTACTGTTTGTGTGTGTGTGTGTGTGTGCTTTCACAATAGACAGGCAAGTCACAACTGGAATGACTGTCAGACAAGTGGGTGTGTCCATGCAAGCGGGTAAACCATGTCCAAACCTGCTCACCTTGTCTGCTGATACCGCAAACCATTTTCAAATACCTGCATTCAGGACGCTGGAACAGTTTGTCTTGCACTTCTGAGTTTGTCTCTTGATCCAGGTGGTTTTCTCAAAACAGCAGAAATGTCGCTCAAAGTGTTTTTTTCCAGTGTGAGCTCTTCAACAGAGGTACGGTATGCAGTCTTTTGTTGAAATCATATTGTTGGTGCATTGACACAATACTATAACCACTCATTTTGGACATGAAGCAAAGTTTTATGATTGCAAACGTATATGACGTAATATTTTCCTCCTCAGATGAGGGAGAAGCCGCTGAAGATCTTCAGAATCCTGGACAGCAAGAAGATCAAATACGAGGCTGTGGACATATCTCAGAATCCTCAAGACAGGGATTTAATGAGGCAGTTAGCAGGAGACCAGAGAGCACTGCCCCCTCAAATATGCAAGGGGAATGATTACTGTGGTGTAAGTTTCACATTCACTTTCAAAAGTCTTAAATTCTAGGGTGGTTTTGCCATGTAACACTGTCCGAAAACTTTGTTCATTTACACTGGCTTTGTTCTTCTAGGGCGTCGACACAGCAATTAAATATATTTACAGTGTGTCAAACCATGAACAGGATGGCGTGTACACACACACACACATAGACGCAAACATGCATAAGTGCACATAGCTACTCGCACAGTTATGCTAGCACACACCCTTAACACTCAAAAAACTTTCCAGATTCTTCCTGCAGGGTTTTAAACCATTTGATTCCTTTTCATTTAGTTTTGACAGAGAAGTTTAAGAATACATCATTTATCTTTACAGGCTGGAATTAAGCAGCATAAATTCTTTCCTCTTTGATTCTGAACTGATCTTGAAAACTATTTGATGGATTGACTTAAACTGTTGTAGAAATATTTATGCACATGTTTAGTGGATGATATATGAGGCACAGCATAATAATTAAAAAAACTAAAACAAAACATGAATTTGATTATAAAATGTGAATAATAACCGCAGCTTTCTCTTTCTCTCTGCATTCCCCTCACCCTCATCCCTAAATTCCCGCCTTCCTTTCTTTTTCAGGACTACATTGCATTTTTGGACGCAATCGAGGGCGACACGTTAAAGAACTTTCTCAAACTTTAAAAGAACTGGAGACCATCTATGAGACAACAATAAACCTACAAAGGTCTTTTAAAATTCCTGTTTCCTTTCATTTGATTTCATTGTCATTGATGAACAATTTGATTTGAATCATGCATTTGATGAATAATGCTCAATGCTTAAGGAAATGGACAAGGTTGACAGAAATGTCAGCTTGCCTTATCCTCAGAAAAAAGGCTTATGAATGTGACTGATTATTTCTGGTGTTGTACATTTGAACAGTTTGTATGATTAAAATAAATATTCCATAAAACTTATCCTTCTCTCATTGCCCATTGCACCCATTCTTTGTGTCTCACCTTGAGAAAGGAAAATAATCATATCCTACTTATTGCAAATATATTTAGAAAGCAATGCTGCAAAGATGAATTTAAACCACACAAAAGTATAAATTATCTGAAATATGTGTCAGCTATAGCATAATCTGTTGTGGACTGAAAATATTAATCCTGTGGTTATTTATTCAGGCCTTTGGATTACTGGAGAATAATACTTTTAGCCAGAGCCTGAAATGGGCTGGTACTCACCAGTGTAAAATATATGTTTTTTCAATATTTTTGTCCGTGAGTAACCTCCCTTTCTGTTTTTATGAGCGGAAAAATTAATAGGCTTTAATAGGTGCTTTCCATAGGATATGCAACCTAATTTATTGGGCGATATCATGCATTTTAGACATTTGAATCTCCATATTTATAAGACATGTAACGATCATTTCATTCAACTGCTGAATTATAGCACTGGCAGCTTTGTAGTCCAATTACGAGACTGATTTTGGATCTTTCTTTCTTTATTACTTTAAAAAAATATTTTCTCAGAATGCAGCATAACTACCCTGATTTTTTTACATGATTATTTCACGTTTTATTTATCTTTGTTACACTGAGCACTATAATTACAACAGGTCAGAGAGGCCATTACAAGGATTTTCTTTCGTGATAAAAATAATACATTTCTAGCCTCCCTAAAGCTTTAAATTGATACATTTGAGGATTGTAGTAGTAACATTTAGTGTTTATTTACCCAAATGCCCCTATTTTGTTTGAATATTAAACAAAAACAATAAAATAATATGCACGTAAGTTTATTGATGTGTCTACTATAATTTGATTTCATTAACTATTATTGCTTTCCCTCCCGAACAGAAAATAAACTACAACATCAGGCAGTAGACTGGACGCCACTGTCTGGCAAAGATGGGTCCTTATGCTATTAAAGCACCGTCGCGAACTTATGACGTCCTCTTTACCCGCTACCCGAGAGGAGAATAGGGTGGGTTTTTCCGGCCAGCGGCACAATCTAAAGGATTTCTCAAACATCTTAATGTATAAATTCACCACAGTGGGTTGTTTGCAATATACAATGACTGTTCTGCTTTATCTCTTATTTATTTCAGAACTTAAGAGTCCAACATCCATCTATAATCAACAATGGCCGAGGAAGGGTGAGCATGACGCTAAATCTCACCGCTAGCACACACATTGTAAACTGGGATTTTTATCAATAGGGCGCTGACTTTTCTCAAAGTGATGGTGGCGGTGTTGTAAAACTATTGTTACCCAACATATCTAACATGGTGGTTTAACGTTAGGTGTCTTCAGTTTTCCTTTTGGCATGGGTTAACGTTAACTAGCTAGCTTTGCCGAGTTGCATGTTAATGGGAGTTAAAACTGCTTGCTCTGCGCCTGCTATGTGTAGTCACTGAGTTTGTAATTTCAAACTCGGTGACTGTAAGACGGCGACTGCAGTAATGTGTTAAACTTGGCTAACTTGTATATGTCACCTGAAAAATTCAATAGCATGAATAGACCAGTTCATTGCAGTTAACCTAACCGCTTTGACAACAGATTAAAGGACATGCTATAAATTCTTAGCAAATTGAGTATTACCTTTTTACAAAATCTGCAGCTTTAGCCAAGCACTTAACATTTGTATTAACATGGCTTCATGATGGGAAGTAATACGGCGGAATTGCTCTTATATGTATGTTTTTGGACATGAACAAATGACAGTTCCAGTACCCAAATATTGGGACTGGTACCCATTATTTCTGTTTTTGGTACCTGGCTCTCCACAATAACTGTCATTTTAAGCATGTCTTTGATTTCTACTGACAAATGTTTATAGAACTTTAAGCATTAAATATTTGTCCCTAATTTGACTAGTATGCTGTAATAGCTTCGAACCAGAAATGCACTCAGGTCGCCAACTTGGGTGCCATTAAGTTTAAATTAAATCTTTACTTGGCAATAGCACCAACCTTTAACTTAACGTGACGTCATGATTTTAAAGTGAATCGGACATCCTTGAACAATGTTAGATTTATCATGCCACTGACATTGAAGGGTCGGCTGTCCTTAGACATACTGCTTCATGTTAAGTGTCATTCCTCTTTGCTTGAGCTCTCTGGTGCTTGGATGATGACTTTCTTTCTTTTGTCGGATACCCCTTCACTCAACAATGAGTGAGATCCTCATTCTGACATGCTGGAAGCTCTAGGGGAATCCACTGATTTGTCAAGCCCATTTCGGTCAAACTTTAAAGAATTTTTTCTCCATCTGTTCTCGTTTTATAGCGTCGCCGCTGGAGGTGTGATGGATGTCAACACTGCTCTCCCTGAAGTGCTCAAGACCGCACTCATCCACGATGGCCTTGCCCGTGGTATCCGTGAGGCTGCCAAGGCCCTGGACAAGTATGTAGAATTGTCTTACCGCATTAAGTTTTTTGCTTTGTGTAGTTGGTATATCACTGATGATACCTTGGCTCCCTCTACTGAATTTTCATGTGGAAGACAGCCATCGAACCCAATTTCTGTCTGAGATCTGCCTTTAACTTTTTCCAATGCCTAAATGGTCTATATCAGCCCTTACAGTGAGTTAATTCCATTTTCTTTTACAGACGTCAAGCCCATCTCTGTGCCCTTGCAAGCAACTGCGATGAGCCCACATACGTCAAGCTGGTGGAGGCCCTCTGTGCTGAGCATCAGATCAATCTGATCAAGGTAATGAGTCTATAAACAGACTGACGGCACATAAAGTATGTGTTATGAATGAGTTCCAGGTGCTAATCTTTCAGATGTGTCTGCACTTAGTGGTAGCATTGTGTTGTGCTTCTGTATCGCTGATGATAATTTGGCTCCCTCTACTGAATACTGTGAGGAGAATGCCATTGTTACCCAATTTATGTCTGAGATACAGCCAGCCAAAGAAGCGTTTTAATGCTAAGAACAAATGTGACCACACTATAGCGTGTATTAGTGACCCTATTATCAGGAATGTTGAGTCTAAAGGCACCGTTTGACTTAATTTCAGGTTGATGACAACAAGAAGCTCGGCGAGTGGGTCGGCCTGTGCAAGATCGACCGGGAGGGCAAACCCCGCAAGGTTGTGGGCTGCAGCTGTGTAGTGGTCAAGGTAAATGATCTGTTGCAAGGCTTTCACTGTGCATATAGTAGACATTGATTGAATACTACAAGCCGGACAAGTGCAGGTGCTGTGCCTCGTGCCATGCTTCTGATGTTTAACTCCTGGCTACATCACAGCCAGGGTACGAGCCCCGCCATCTATCTGTGGTGTCTGGGGTCCCTATGAATGGCTACAAACAGAGACACTATTGCATATGCCATGATTGGCAGGTCTTAACTGTAATCCCTGAAACTCTGCTGTGTGGTCGACATGTGCCTTAGTTTTAAATTTGAGTCTGAATTTCTAAAGATGTTGCAGAAGACAATTGCAGAGCCTTCAACTTAATTTTAATGTGGCTGATATTAAACATGGCGTTTGAGGTTGTTGGGTTTCCCTTAAAGAGGGCTTTATACAGCTTCGCTTCAAAATGTGGGACCTTGTTGTTAGACCTCAGTGATAAACAATGTATTTGTTTAAAGAATATATCACCTAAGTTTATAAGGCTCCACACAATTGCCTGCTTGAAATGTTTTTGTATATGGTTATTCAGAGTAAAGCTGAGTTGGTAAACTGCTTATAACAAACTGTATTTTTCTGTCCACAGGACTACGGCAAGGAGTCTCAAGCAAAGGATGTGATTGAGGAATACTTCAAAGGCAAGAAATAAAATGTCAAAGTGGAAATTAAGCAGTTGTCTGTTTCTTTCTTTCTCTTTGGATACTTAACTGACCAGTAGCCAGTAAACTGCAATCAGACTGTCAGCTCCTAAAATCAGGATCTTTTAGAAATGTTACTATTTCTACTAAAATTGAATGTTTAGACCAGGTGTGTGAAACCGCTCCATGATTGGACTAGTTTAGACTCCAGGTTTTCATTCAACCCAAGCAGGAGCACACCTGAATCCACTCAATGGACCAGTCTTCACCCAGTTGATTTGTATCAGCTGGCCTCACTAAGTTAGTTTGAATACAAACATTGACTATGTATGTTTGCAAAAAAGATGCTAAACAGAAAAGTAGCTGGCAAACATTCTCTCAGGGCTCTTTTACTCTTTAAATAGTGTCCTGATATAACCACTTGTCTTTTGAAAAGGAAAATATAAAAAAATTGGACTTTTGATTTCAGTAGCCCACTGCATAGCAAAATGTTCAAATGATTACAACTTCCTGTGATCTAAGGTTTCTTGTGTGTATATAAGCTAGAGTGATTAGAGAAGACAAGATGCATTTGGTCATTTGGATAAGTTTTCTCCTTTATATCTACATACATAGACATTTGTAAATAAAGAAAAGACATTCAAACACATTAAGGCACAACACATCATGACGCACATCCTCAATTCCCCTGCCCGAACATTACAAAAATCCAGAGGAAAAAAAAAAGACCCCAAAAAATGTATTTCCTTGACAAAAACATCCACCACTGCCCTTTTAAGTTTATTGTAAATAATTTACACAAGTTTGACGTAGCCTGCATTGTTATGATTATTATACCACCAGGAAGAAAACACTTTGAAAAAGCAGCTCTTATTCCCACACACACATTGCCTGTACAGTGAAGCCCTCATTGTTTGGAGATCGTTCGTCCCAGGTGACCCACAACAGGCCCAACAACAGTCTGAGTGCCCCAGGACAAACCAAACATCAAGGAGTTGCCCAAAGAAACATCCTCCCAGGCTGAGGGAAGTCTTGAGCCCTTACAGGCCTTAAGTCTGCTACAGATGCAAGGACCGTAGACGGGGGTTTTCACAGCTGTCCGTTCCCAGCATCTGGGCCACAAGGGCTGAGCTGGGTAGTTGAGTCATCTTTTAACCCCACTGTTCTTTCCTTTACCTCCTTTTGCTTCTCCTTCGTTTCTTAAGACCGTTCAGAGTTTGTAAATCCAGACGTTCGAAAAGACAAGACAAAAAAAAATCACAAAAACAGTTGCAGTGTATTGTTTGTTCTTAAATAGTTTTACAAAAGACGGGGGCTCACTGGCTGACCATTTCCATGGTAGCATTGCATGAGTCCATATTGCTATAATAGTTACAGGTACTCAAACTCCAGTGCTTGGTGTAGTGCCAGCAGGTCAGAGTGGCTGGATATCCTCCAGAAAGGCATGTTGTGCTGTGGAGTGAACAAACGTCATTAAAACAAGTAGTTGGGTTTCCGTAGCTGCAAACCACCACCTAAAGTCATGCAAGCTACACTACAGTAGCTTGTAACTGCTTGCTTTGCAAAAGCACTGCAAAAAAAAATCCATGCAGTCCTAAGGCTGAAAAGGAGGAGTTCAGCATTTTGGGAAATACACATATTTGTCTTGAGAGTAAGTTTAGATGAGAAGATCAACATCACATATCTACCAGAACACAGGCTGTTTAAATCATAGTCGCCTGTAAAACACAGTTGTTGTTTTGACACTGCCTTTATTGTTTAAATTTACCTTTAAGATGCTATATTGCTTTGAACTGCATAGGGGAGTGGTATTTGTGTTCTCATCTAACTTTCAGCAATAAAGTCATCCTGCATATTTCCCATAATGCCAAACTATTCCTTCAACAATCCCAGCACCCCGCTTTACGAATGAAACCCAAAGCTGGAGAAGAGATGGGATTCATATTCACGCTAAAAGAAATACAGTATGTCCTTGTATACCACAGCTTGTCATATTTTTTGTGGTATAACTTCATGTCACATAGTATACACGCTACAGTATCAATGACAAAATAAGACACCACACACCACTGGATACAACCCAGCATTATTGCTCTAAACAAATGAGATTGTTTAAAGCTTAATCACTGTGTACATTTTGGCAGCCATTCTTTTTCAATGTCAAATGTGACACAAATCAGGTTGAGTTAGGGTATATATATTATATAATTCCAAGCAATTTGTTGGTTTTTTTAATAATTTAGCTGCAGGTGATTCATAAATTTGGTGTACCTGACTTTCAAAAGTAGGTTCAAAATGTACAACACTAGCCAAGCCACAATCTCAAATTTTCACCCTGACAGTTGCAATCAAAAGTCTCCTGTCAATCCATAAAAAAGTGGGGGAAAAGCAACAGCAAGTAGAACGGAAAAAAAAGTAAACGACCAACACAAATCCTCTACAGCAAAGAAAGGCAGGCTTCGTCCAATCAGAGCTCACACTGGGTGGAGTAGGCGGGGTCACGGTGAGGTTGCGGGTCCATTACCTTTTTGGCCGCCTGCTCCTCTTCCACACCGTCCCCAATTACAACATACACTACTTTCCTGCCAAACCTTTGCATTATGCGTTCAAAGCAACTCTCTTTTCCTGCAAAAAAACAAATAAACAAGGGGAGGAAGGGGGGGTCACATGGTCAGAGGGGTCAAAGTTCAGAAGTCGTTTGTTTACCTGGCCAGCCGCATGCTCTTCATCCTTCCCATCGCCAATCACAACATATGTAATGTTAGTGCCAAAGCGGGAGACTATACGCTCAAAACAGCTCTCTTTGCCTGGAGACAAACAAACGGCTTTCACAGGTTTTTCCTTTGTTGATTAGATGGAAATAAAACACATGAAGAGGCAGAGCCGTGTGTATCAAGTGACACACACACACTCACACTCACACACAAACACTATTATTTTTTCAGGACAGACAGACATCTTAATCCAGACATCCACATGGTGCAACCCTGCAGCATCTAACATGAAGCACTTTAGCATGTAGCTTCATGGTTACTATGCAGTCTGATGCTGCAGTAAATATACTGTTTGAATAAATATGCATTTGTGTTTTTAATTATAAAAAGGTCACAATTTATTGATAGGTTTTTACCTTTAGAAAAATAAAATCACCCACCTAAAATATATTTACTCATTGGTGACACCCCAAGCCAAAGTGGTTGTGTGTTGAAAAATATTTACAGCTTGAATTTGGGATCAAAAGTGAATTGTTTTAACCAGGAGAGCTATTTTCCCGATAATTTTAAATTACATAAATGCAGCATACCGTCTAATCTCCCCGCCAATCAGAGGACAGTCCGGTCAGTGTGCCTGTTGGTGATTGGTGGACTGGCCCACAGGTGGGACGTTGCTTTGAAAAGGAATTTTGTAAAATTGCGATCCGTTTGTTTATTATAATCGGTATTTTTTAAATAACCCGTTCAATGGGAAACCTCATTATAATTATTAATTATTAATCACTCGACATCATGACCAGCGGAAGTTAAACCTCTCATTTCGCGGCCTGCTCTGGGCACGCGGAATCACCTGCTGCATTCAAGGACCCTTTCCGACCTTCTCACTTTATTTTGGCATTCGTTGACATCAGTGTGGTTCAATAAACGAGACATTTATTGGATTTTAATTAGCACTTTAAACGTTTTGGGCATCAACACAGGACTTAACTACTATGAACGGTGTTTGGAGTGAAGTAAAGGAGCCGCTTCCAGCTAAAGGTAAAGTGTTGATTTAATATGAGCAGCCGCTGAGCTGATTTATACATTTAAACATTGATTTCACGTTGAAACTTTTGTGGCAAAAATGGCTATGTGTTGTGCAAATCGTGGCTTTGGAAAGGTTACTATTGTGCGTATTTGCATATGTTCTTGACTGCTCTGAGTAACATATTTATTTATATGCTCTGTCATGTGCAACGAGGCCTGTGTGCGATTTTTTTTCCTGTATTTCCTAAGTTTATAAAGTCAAGAAAGATGGCTCCTCACAGTAATTGTAAATCCACAGATACTTCATGTGGTGACTCTGGTTTGGATAGTGATGGTTTGTTTGTGCTCGTTGTGTTAAACGTTTTTGTTGTATGTGTTTATTTGTTTTTTTGTTTTTTTTCACTTTCAATGCAACAATAAACAATTAGCAATTAGCAAAATGCACTTCAGCAGCAAACAGCATCAACAATTCTCTGGCGACGCTGTTACATTCACTGTACATTGGAAATGTATGTAAAAACAAACTGCTTGTCAGATCACGTAAATACCGTATAAAATGAAAAGAATAAAAGTGAATGTACCAAAATATCATAATTAAGATGTACTTAAGGCGTCAAAAGTAAAATGCATATATTTCACATATATTATTATCATTTTTATGCATTTATGTAAGCAGCATTTTACTGCTGTCAGTGTAGTTTTAATGTTAAATCATTCTAAGTTGATAATGTTTTCATATTAAATATTCACCAGAGCAGTAACTAACACAGCTAAAGTACAATATTTGCCTCTAAAATTAAGTAGAATAGAAGTAAATTTTACTTATATGCCATACTTGTGTTAAGTTACATTTCACCACAGAAAATAACACATAACACTGAAACAATTGGTAACATGTATTGTAACATGTGAGAGGAAACACTGATAAGGGAGAATAATGAACTTTATAGCTACCAGTGCAGTATTATAGTAATTCTATAGTTTGATTTCCCTGTGCTGAGTAATGTTTTATTACTACAAATCAATAGTCTCGTGGTAAAGGTTATGGTGTGTTTGTTTGTGTGGCTTCATTGTAACCAGCATAATGTGTTGATATATGGTAACCTGAATCTGGTTCAGTTTCTCTCTCTCTCTCTCTCCCTGTCTCTCTCTCCCTCCCTCCAACACACACACACAGACACACACACACACACACACATGCAGGATATAAAATAAAACACACTTTAACTCAAACATTCCCAACCAGCCGCTCAGTGAACCTGAGACCAACTGAAGCAATAAGTTCAACATCAAGACACAGGATATCAGAAACACATGGAACAGATGAACAGACATCAAAATAATGAATAACCAACATAATATGTGTAACCTTTGAACCTTTAGTCTAATATACACACAGTTACTTTTCTAATCCATTCCACATTTAGTTTCTACCACCATTATTAAATTATTTTTATATATTTATGGTGTGTGTGTGTGTGTGTGTGTGTGTGTGTGTGTGTCTTACCTATTTTTGTTGCACTGTAAATGTTCTCGATGGGGAATACCGATCCCAGACTGTATAGGAGAACTTTAGCCAGCGCTGGGATGAGCTGCGTTGTGGTCACCAACACGTTTACACAGTTACTCCTGCAGGACACACACCGTTTTATAAAAAGGTGAATAAAAGGCCGGATTAACAGCAATAGTTGGATTAACTGATTGGGAGTTTATGCCGTTTGATTCTGAATACTAATGATTTCCCACGCTCTAAATGTTGACCTTATTAATTGACGGTGGGGAGAGTGAGAACAGTCTCTGCGTGGGGGAGAGAAACATAAAGTGGCACCTGGAGCTGATGATGGACAGGGACTTGAGAGCGTGGGTGAGCCAGGAGTCGGTCAGAGCCTCCACCTCTGCTCTGAGCTGCAGCCAGGCGTCTCTTTTAGCGGGACCCAGCAGACCTAAAACACAACATGACCTTAGTAAACCCTCACAGCTTCACACATATGCTGTCAGCGGAGCTACTATCTCTCTCTC
>JAOWBC010000383.1:6659468-6669894 GCA_028566105.1 Hypoplectrus providencianus | reverse complement strand
AGCACCTCCACATCCCCCTGAAACCAATGGGGTGTGTGTCTGTGTCGGGATAAAGATGATCAGATAAAAAGAGTGAAGAATTTAAAAGAAGTGAGCATGCAAGTGTTTGTGCGTTGAGAGTGTAGGAGATGTCCGTGGTGGTCATAACTGAAGTGTGTGTGTGTGTGTGTTTGCGAGCGTGTGCGTGTCAGTGTGTGTCTGTGCAGCAGCAGCGGCATCAATAATTAAAGCTAATCTCATTAGGCCTCAGATCCCTTTCAGACGCTTTTAATTAAATGATGAATGGCCTCCCAGCTGCCTGTTAAATAATGCTGCTCATGACATCACAGTGTGTGTGTGCATGCGAGAGGTACAACATAAGGTAGATATCCTTCAAAAAAAAAAAAAAGGACAAACGAAGAGACATTCAGCAGACAGATAGGTATGCCCTCACATGCCATCTGCTCTCAGATTCAGCGTTATTAGAAGTTACTGCGGCCGAGGAGAAAAAGTCACAAGCTGTTCCATCATACCAGGCCTTGAAACACTTCATATCATCTTCCTAATAAAATCACTCACTATACCATATGTCCGCGGAGAAGTTAGGCAGCTTGGGGCAGAGGAGGATGTGCGTAAGTGTGAAAAAGAAAAGAGGGAAGGGCAGGGAGATGGAAAAGGGACAGTGAAGGGCTCCAGGGGTGTGAGAGAGATACAGATAAAGGGAGACAAAGAGACACAGAGACCAAATCAGAGAATGAGAGCAACAGGTAAAGCAGAGGACAGGTAAGAGTGCCAAAGCGCCCGGGGCTCCAGACAGCATGGACCTGGCTATGAGAACACCCATAATCCCTCCTGTTTCTCTGTCCCCCCCCTCCTCCTCCTCCCTCTATCATCCACCTCCCTCCCCCCCCTGCTCTCGGGCTGGCTCTGTATCGGATTGCTGACTTCACAATAGGCCCTGAATCATCACTCTAGCCAGAGAGACGAAGAGGCGGGCAGAGCCGGCGGAGAAAGACGGGGGGACAGACAGACAGACAGACAGGAAGAATCAAGGACAGGGAGAATGTGTCTCTCTGATAGATCCATTTCAAACATAGTCAGATGGACAAAGGTGCTTCTCTGGGGAGTCTTAAACACATCGACAAATAAATCTTGCACAAATTGAAAATAAAAACGCTAATTTTACTGATCTCGATGACAGTGAGAAGCTCGCAGTACACGAAATATACTGTAGCTTTTACCCATTAAGCACCCACTATTCCAACTGTGAATAACAGTATGTAGAACTCTGTTGAAGCGGCTATAAGACTTTGTAATGAGTTATTAAATCTCTACATGACCTACATAAGCAAATAAGGGGATTGGCTATCTACATTCAAAATTACACCATTTATTGTCGCCATAAATAGAAGTTATAACTGATATTCACATTTCCAACGGGCCTTGAATGAACCACGTGTGACAAAAGCTTCCATCAAGAAAAATAACCAAATATAAAATTAGAATGATGATATTTCACCAAATCCAATATTCTGGGTCTTATTTAAAAGGTATTCTGTCCACAACAGAGACATGACACAAATAATTTGACTGTTTACACAGAGGAGAGGGGAGAGGACAAGAGAGGTTGCAAGTTCAGACTGTAAAAATGTAAATAGTTCTGCATAGCATGTGGTGCCATATTTTTTTAAGTATATACAATATTGATAATACTTAAAAATGGTTCAACGGATATGATTTTTTTCTTTGATGTTTATTTATTTATTTTTTTAAATTAATGTTTGTTATTTATAGCAATATAACTGTATTTACTACTCAAAGGCAATATTTAAGTGTAGCAAAAGTACATTAGTACCTAGCGCATTTAAGAGTAATTATAAGATAACTAACTTAATTATAATCTGAAAATAATCCATTTTATAGACTATAACAGCACACTGATGATAACAAACAGCTATTTTCCATAGTTGATGACAGAAAGATTGTAAATATGCATTAGGGTTCAGAGGTGTCAGTGCATTCAAAAATGCATTAATCAAAATAAAGAAATAGCAATGAGCTGCAGCTACAGTCTGGAGTACTGATATGAGGACAGAGACCCAGGTCACAGCCCATCTGGCCTGAGCGACCCCTCTGCTACCCCTCTGCTACCCCTCTGCTACCCCTCAGACTCTCTGCTGCAGAGAGAGAAATACAATCTCCCAGCAGAGCAGCAGAGGAAGTTCTCGCGGCAGGCAGGGCAGGCAGGTTCCTCCGTAAACCAAAGCACAACTGTTGCAATTTCATTTCCTTCCCAGCAAAATGAGGAAATGCGCTCCTTTTTTTTTGTAACCAATGGCAGATGAGCGTTTGGCCGGGAGACCAGTCCGAACAAAAGGTGGGCTGTGCTGTTCGGGGCTCTATTTATGGAAGTTGCTGGGAACAAAAAAAATCAAATGTATTACTGCTTCTGGACTTCTCACGTTAAGCTTTTCAGAAGGGAGAAATACAACATCTGGCAAAAATGTGAACTTCCTTGAAAACCCTTTGAATAATCAATAAAGGGAGGAATCTTGGCTTGAAATATTGAGCTCTGATTGACTTCCATTAAACAAGCACGGTCACGATAAAAGACCGTCTCCACTCAGATGACCTCAGCCGTCCCACACCACAGAAAGTATATGTGTATAACAGAGAAAGAAACACCTACACACACACACAGACACACACACACACGCACAGCAGACACTAAAGCACACATATCATGTGGTTTCCTGTCTGGTGCGTTCCTCGAGAAAGCCCACGCCGGTTGCTCTGGGTTTCTAGATGGATTCTGCAGTCTGTTTGGGGGTTTGACTCTGTCAGACTGTGATTGGCTCGCAGGCTGTCTGTGACCTGCTCACCTCACACCTAGCTGGCTTTCTCTGCCGGCCAGACTCTCAGCTCTCATATATGAGTTATAGATTATCTCGACCAGGGCGAGAACTGGATAGGTTTTGCTGAGAGAGACAGATGTTTGGGTTGTTTCAAGCACCTTAAAGGCACGATGTGTAGGATTTTCATCTTAAATAACGTCGTATCCATAGATGCATACAAGAAAGAATCTCAATCACCACTTAGAATCTACGACAACCGTGTTGCAGTATCTGTTCCTGCAGAAGCCATTTCCTTTGACTGTTTATTCTCTTTTTGTGTAGTTTTGGGGTGGGGCATGTCCTCCCCAGCCAATAGCAAGGCCCGACTCCTGCATTTAGTAACCAGGTGACAAATCGTGAGCACACATCCAAGCTTCCCGATATGGGGTGAATCACCGATTGGACGAATATAAGAATGAATACGGGGTTTGGTTTCACTCACCTCCGAGCGCTAGATGCTAAGTGTTGTTGGGCTGGAGAAAAAGGGAAACCTTTTACTGTTACACAACAGTAAAAGTCTATGTAATAAAACCTATGTAATTACAATAATAAACTACTTATTTAGCATACTAACATCTTCCTGATAAGCAGTAACTGTATTTGTTGGTTCCACATTTTGCTTCTTTCCACTTGTGTGCTTCTGACCGACGTTATTACCTTCTTTGTCAGCGCTACCAATCATAATGCAATAAAGCACAATCGCTTTATTTCATGAAAAAGTACATTTTCCGTGCATACAGTTCAGGAGGTAACTATAATGGCAGCAACACTCAGCTGTCAACTAAACATAAATCTTACAAGAATCACTGTACACCCAGCTGAAACTGAAGTGCACCCCGGTGCCACAACTAGGATGCCAGCCTACTAGAGGGATGCCAGGGGGGTAGCTGTTACACTCGGCACTCCTGTGATCCGTCCACATGCCTTGTCGCCGGGCAGATTTTGAAACGACCGTGTATGACGCCAATGCAATCTTGGCGATCAGGGTTGGGCAGTGCTCGCATTTAGCTACTGCTGCTGCTGCATGTAAGTTTGTGTGAATGTGTCTGTATGGGGTTGTAGGGGTGAAAGAGGGGTGCAACCTGACCCCTTTCCTCCTCTAACTTGGTCTCTCTCTCTCGCGCTCCGTCTTTCTGTCTCACACACACACACACAGACTGGGACAGCTGCCATACTCGGGGCCTCTCCCAGCGCACCAGAGGAAAAGGCTACAGCTAAAAGAACCTTTTTTCCCCTCTTTTTCCTCCTCCTTCATCTCTCTTACTTTTTTCTTCTGCTGGCCATACATTTAAACCCTGCAAGGCTCCCCGGGGTCAACAAACAGCGCCGCTCCCCCCCGTCCCTCGCTGCTTCCTCCACTCGCCAGCAGACCGGAGACTTCAATCAGGGCTCTGTCGGATCATGAGCCACTGAGGGACTGAGTGTGGAGTTTGTGTGTGATCTATCTTTACTAAATATCTCCCTTAACACAAATTCAACCTTCAAATAAATAAAATATTTGCCTCGAACTGCAGCATCTCATAACTCATAAAGAACAACAGAAAAACAGTTATCACCTTTTCTCCAAAGCTAAACAAGTAAGTGACAACAGGTGGAGCGAGACACTTAAACAAGCTAAAAGTAGCATTACGGGGCTAACCACTGTTGGCCCTGCCTCAGGGCTCCTTACAGCGCTCCCCGAGGACCCCAGACGGCAGGCTGGCCCTCGGCAGGCAGGCGGCCAGAGAGGATGCCTGACCATAACCCAGATGACGTGTGATGGATGTGGTGGGAAAAGGGCGGGGTGGAGGAAGTAAGGGGACGGAGGGGACTTTAAAAGGGTAGAGGGGAGGGGAGGGGGGGCTATCAGGTATCAGCAGACAACTCCCCGAAACTTTGTGTGTGAGGTCCGCGCCGTTTTCCCAGTCACCCGAGACACGCCTAGAATGAACCACTTTCAGTTTAGATTTTAAACAAGGGGAAGTCATTATTTAATTACAATTATTGAATCAATTCAGGAATGAAGAGCTTCAGTTTAAATTATAGGTGGGTGATAATATGATAGGATGGTGTAATGTCTGTCAGTGGAATTACATTGTAATGAAACCATGTCGAGATAATGTGAAACACAATTACATTAGCTAAATTGATAACAAGAAGAGCCTCACAAAATCTGATGTGAAACCACAATTTCAAAATTAAATATGGCATTGTTTGATTGGGGAAATAAAACAGAATGAGATCATTTATAAATCTTTTCATATATATTCAAATTAACTGTGAAAAGATAATATATTTAAAGCTAAAGACGGCAGTGCAGTGCTCACTCAGCTGCATTATGAGTCATTTAAAAATGGAAAAAAAATGCCTCTAATCACACAAAAAAGAAAACTTGGCTTTATAATTCACATGAAGGTAGACATAAATAAACATTTAATATTAAAATAGGGCATTTAATACTACGTCTTTGGACGTGAAATGAATGCCAGAGTTTGATGTACTTAAGTCCCCAGAAAGAGCAATTTTTCCATTAGACGTACATTGGAAAAGACATTTTCAGAATTTTGTGTATTTTATTTATTTATTTAACCTCATAATCCCACAAAAATTGTTGTTTCACTACCAGCATTTGATTGATGGTCTATAATATTCTACAGTAAACGGCCACAAGCAAAGATATTGAACCAAATATCTGTTAACTGCTGATGGGTCCAAACGAAACTCTGAATATGTTAACCTGGGTGTGAAAGGCATTTTCACAGACCGAACAGATGAACTGTGACATGCTCTACATTGTAACCTCTTCACCGTTGCAGCGCTGTTCATTTAGCCTGCATTCATTTGCATCATACACACTGCACCTGAAATGATTCGGCTTCGTGAGGTGAACTTGAATATATGGAGCAAAAAGAAGTCACAGAAGTCCCAAATCTCAGCCCTGAAAGCCAATACCTCTGTGTGGTATGATTAAAATCTCTGTCCTTGCTCTGAGGTCTCATTTCCAACCTGAACAATTAATCAATGTCTTTGAGCCGCAGCTCAAATTCACATTATAAATGATTTCACTGCCCTATTTAAAGAAGGTGAAGTAATTGTGGAATATGGACATCAATATTTGATATTTGGATGGCAGCTAGATAAGATTGATGCTCCTCTTTTTCTTTTTCTTCCTCTGACTTTTCTCCTGCGTGTTTTTGTTGTGTGCGTGCTCCATACTGTACGTGTGAGTGACACCACTCCGCTGGGGTCAGCCCCGTAATCTAACCCGGGGCGAGTCTGACAGAACAACACAAAAAGTGGGGGGAAAAACAACATACTTCATGTGCTCTGTCCCACTTCGCGCTATTATTACTGTCGAGGCTGGCAGGTCAGAGGGAGAGTGAGGGAGAGAGAAGCAAGCTTGATGGAGGAGGAGGAGGAGGAGGAGGAGATGAAATTACACCTGTTCTGGTGGCTGACTAACGACTTTGAAATGCGAGCGGACCTCGCTCGCCGCCAAAATCATTTTCCCAACAATACGGGCTGATCTTTAAACAAGCAGAACTGGGACGCTGCGCTGACGTGACGCAGAGAGAGACGGCCCGCCGTGCTGAGACACTAACAAACCCTCGGGCTCGGGGTGTGTGTGAGAGAGAGAGAGAGAGCTTTTAACGATATGGCCGAGATAAAACCCTTCCTACTTTTTCAATTAAGTGAATCAGTCATTTAAATGACTGTGGATTCACTTCACACACACACACACACACTCAGCATTGTTTCTCCATCTCATTCACTCTGACTGCTGCCATATGGTTACTGTACAGCCACTGAACCACATCTGCTGTGTGTTACCGCACACACACACACATCTCACCATTGCACCCATACCTCAGACTTGTGTGGCCAATGCAAGGTATCCTCACACACACACTTACATGTATACAGTAGCGTTTAACTCACCATCTGTTCGTTGAGGTCCTGTGAGGCCTCCATGGCTTCTTACGATGTGATCTGCTGAGCACTTAAGTGGGCGAAAAATAAGAAAAGAAAATATGGGTCAATGGTTATAAAAACGAAAAACTTTTCTATTTACCTGTGCGCATGTTTTACCATCACCGGAACTAACTGTGTTTTCCAGGGACTCTCGCTTCAGCGGGTTTTATTGCTAAATTTAATCACTCCTATGGATGAAACCATGCACCATTTTGGATTAATTTCTTCTTTTTTTCTCCTCAGTGTGCATCTGTCGGTTAGACCTTCTGTCAGAGTGTTTATGTGCGAGCAACAGGAGACTGAAGGAGGGAAACAGCAGCGGTAACTTCAGCATATCATCTTCAGCCGAGGGTGAAGTGGAGAGATAATTGCAGAAGTAAATATCAACAATGAAAATGGAGAAGTGTAAATGATAGGGCTGCTTGGCTGGCTCTGGACCACAGTCACAGTGGCTGGCTAGCACGCGAAGACAGTGAGTGACCCTATTAATACTAGACAGGAGACAGGTTGGCGCAGGAGTCCGGAGCGACGGCGAGGCCGAGGTGATTGTTGACAACTTAAGTGAGATTGGATGTTGCGATCAGAAAAAGACAGATTCTGTCCTTGTCTTTTTTTTTTTTTTTTTTTTTTTGCTAATGTCAAACATAGGGTGACGCTGCAACAAAAGGCCGGCTGAGAGAATGGAAAACAATGCCATCACCCCAACAGAACGGCACAAAACGGCTCCTCTCTGATATATTGTTCAAAAGTTTGACGGTTGAACAAAAGAGTAGGCTGTGAAGCCACGCACGCACATGCAAACACAAAAGTCCTTCCCTGTCATTAGATCTGTGGTTCCCAGCAAGTGTGGTAAGGAGTGCCACTGAACTGTTTCCACCCCATTTTCCCCTTGAAAATAACATTTTGAATTTCCTCTTTTTTACTTGTGTTTTAATTATTAGTATTTTCAGCACCTGTACTGCAAGCTGCAGATATCCCATGAGTCCGTGTGTAAGGTGTGTACGTGGAGACATGTAAAAGAAGTGTACAAAGACTGATTAGTATTTCAAATAGGGCTCCGTATCAGCAACGGATTGTGATTCAGGGGTTCTGATTTAGTATACAGTGAACCCTTGTTTATCGCGGGGGTTACGTTCCAAAATGAACCGGTGAATAGGCGAAATCCGCGAAGTAGTCAATTATTATACAGTACAGTATTACAGGACGAAACCAAAGATTAGAACCTGTTTTCAGGCCCAGACATTTGTTTAAGAAATAAAAATATAAACGTTTTCTTACAAATAACTATAGGTTTTAGAAATACTGTCAAATAATAATTTTGATAATCAACCTACGAGGTTGGACACACTGTGACTCGCGTATTTCACGGAGTGTCCAGTGGAATGTTTATGATGCGTTTCCAGGGGGACTGATTTGAGTGACACACTCACCGGGTCTAGAGCAGGCTATGGTGATAAACTTTTGCTTATACCGCGATAGAGCGAGGGTTCACTGTAATGCGATATATTGTGATCTTACTACCTCATTTAATGGCCTTAATCAGTTATCAGCCCTTTATATAGAGATCAGAAGGTGCAGGTTCCACCTGTTATACCTGCAGAAGGTCATCAGTGGCAGTTTACATCTCTTTTAGGTTCTTAAGGCTTTGGTGCTTCACTGTTAACATTTATCAAATAAAATATAGATTTCTCGATAGGGGTCACTGTTTAGAATAAATACATAAACCCATGTACCCATAAAGTGATGTTTCCTTTCACATTTTTAGCCCCTCACAGGATGCAAATTCTGGTCTCGGGGTGGGAAGTTGAGTATTTACGGTAACATCCACTCCTCTCACCTTCATACATGAGTTTATAGGACCTCACTTCCTCCTTCGCTCTTGTAATATCTACAATGGCCACTAGAGGTCAATGTCCAATAGTTAAGTTAGTAAAAACAGCCTACTGCTGACCCCTAACAAATGAACATTTTTTTTAAACTGTTTTCATATTTATTCCAATTGTCACAGTAAGCTAGAGAAGTATGATTGTATGCACTCATCACATTAAGATCTCCTAATTAAAACTATTAAATTAAAAAAAAATTCAGTATCAAATAACAAAATGTACTGATACTAAAGTGTATCAGTATTTGTTACTGCCCTGATTTTAAGTGGAAATTTAATCTGAAATGCGTCCCAAAATACCAAGAAAGAGCATTAAATAAGGCTAATAACCGGCTGTTTTCAGTGTGTGTGTGTGTGTGTGTGTGTGTGTGTGTGTGTGTGTGTGTGCGCGCGCGCACATGTGCTGTGGACTTTTCTGGCTCGATCCTTTAAACTAACTGGCATCCTTTTAATTTTTCATAGCGTTCAGCTCCTCCTCGCCTGTAACCGAAGACAATAATGCGTCTCTCAGGTGAATTGATTTGTGCCCAAGCCTCCCCCTCCCTCTCCCTCCCTCTCCCTCCCTCTCCCCCTGCTCCCCTCTCCCCCTCTCACCTTTGTGGAGGACAGAATCAGCTCTCTATCTGTTTGCTTTTCACCCTCTCCCTCATGACTTATTCTTCTTTAGTGATTGGGGACTGCAAATCCATATACAAATCAAGGTTATTAATTATTTTATGAGTTTCACGAGGAACAAAGGGATTAATTTATAACACATGGAACACACTAAGTTCAGAACAGGCCTTAATGTATAAACTGATCCGTTTAACTGAGGCCCATTTCTAACATGTCATATTCGGCTACATGTCAGCCTCACTCGGCCCTAAAACCAGAAGTTACCTGACACTGCACAGGGAATCAACAATGCCGGCCATTTCCTTCAGCGTCCCAGAAGAGGGACTTAGATTTCTCACCATGACTATTGACAGCGACACAGGAAACACACATGGGACGGCGGAGGATTAGAGAGCGGACTGCGCAGCTCCACTGCGGTAATTTCACGCTGTAAAAGCCGAAGAGAGGAGAAACAACCGCAGACTGCTGCTAGCTGCAGGGGAAAGTCACACATTCACGTCCACTCAGCTTCATTGACTTGTTACGCCGTTTTTTTTTTTTTTTAAACCACACATTTCTTTTTATTTTAAGATCGTCATTTTTATTCTCGCTCGTCTTCATTTTCCAGACCCAAATTGCAGACAGGCGTCTTTTCTTTTAATCACGTTAATAATTCGAATTCTAATAAATAAACATAATGTGTGGACCGTATGTTTTTTGCAACACACTATTTATGATTTAAGATTTTTTCGAGATAAAGTCTGATTAAAAACGATGAGAAATTACCACGTAAGGGCTTCGTATTATGCCACATAATAATACATTAAGTATTGTAGTTTTGCTGCTTCTTCCGCTTTCGCAACAAAATCTACGTAGGTTTTTTTTTCTTCTTTTTTTTCTAAACAGTGTTAATGAAAGGCTGCTTTGCCTAATGAAATTGCCACTGTAAAATAATATTAATTATTATAATAATAGTAATTAAAGAATATTAAATAATACAATTAAAAGAGCAGAAATATGCTTGGACAAAGAAGCAATCATAAACTGATATTTAAAAAAAAATCTAAATCAATATTTAGTATACTTTATAGTACGGAAATGTCAATCTCCAGTAGGCCTGCAT
>JAOWBC010000383.1:6600512-6612994 GCA_028566105.1 Hypoplectrus providencianus | reverse complement strand
AAACAACAATATTCCGTCATAAAACAAATTCAATTGGGTTGGTTTGCTTTTTTTTTTTTTTTTTTTTTTTTTTTACATAAGCCTTAAGTCTTAAGTTGACCTCCATCATGAGAGCAGCAGCATGTGCTTTGATAGACAATGTTTCTAATTAAATATTACAAACTGCCCCACAGATTGATAAAGAGAGACCCATGATAGAAATCTGAGCAGTACGGCACTGGACACACAGGCCTTTGATACAGAAGTGGATTAGGGCCAGGTTGGAGCAAAAAAATAATGAGAGGAGGAATCTTTTTATCATTATACAATACAAGAAAAATAAAGTTTGAAAAGTATTCAAATATTCACTATTCCCATGTCAGTAAGTCACCAGAGGAACATTTAGGTAGACTGCAAGATACAACCTGATTTGTGGAATTGGTGGAAGTGGAATAACCACAATATTTAAAGATGTAGTATAGTTAAAATCCCCAGACACATAAATGAGCTGTTCTTGGTTGTGGGCTACTATGACTTTTGATTTGGAAATATCTGCTTATATGTTTCTTTAGAGATATATTAGACCTACTAAGAAAAATCAGGTTATAGCTCTCATTTCTATAACCTTGGTTATGGCAATTACCATAAACTATTATTGACAGCAATGATGTTTTAAAAATGAAATTTTGCAATCATGTTAATAATACACATATGATATTCTTGATTTTGGAAAATTTGCTTTTGTCATTTTTTTTTCCTGAAAATGTGACTATATTTTTAATGTTTTTAAATTTTTCTCAAAATCATATTTAATCTCTATTCTCAAACTGTGTACTTTTTATTTTCTTAACATTGTATTTTACCTTTATTATTGCCATTTCAATTTCAATCACGCTATTTCGACTTCTCCAGTTACATAATAAAAATGATATTTCCTCCTCATTTTTTTTTCAGCTTGATTTTTAGTAGGTCCCAAAATGTGACCGAACCCCTTCTATTTGTCCAGCAGATGGCAGTGTTAGGATACTGCACGCACAGACAGACATGTTACTGTGTGGCCTAGGGAGAGTTTGGGGATAATAATGATACATGTATATAGTGACGTAACATAGGAGATGTAGGAACGTGTTGTTTTCTGCTGACAGCTTCAAATAATTTTTATAGTATAATGACAGAATACTTCCATAAACCAGCTGCCTATGTCTCTCCATCGGCTCATATGTCGGCCTAATATTTACGTATAGAAAGGCAGAGAGTGCTGCTGAGATGCACGCTTGTATAAACTGTTGATTGCAGCATTCACACGATTATGCTGCATTAGTCGTATTGAGCCAATATAAAGTAAGTGATCCATGAGGGCAGATGGGAAACATGACGGGATCAGCTGGAACACAGTGTGACTTCTTTCCTCCTCTCAGTTCGTGGATCTTTTTCACATCCCAGTTTGGGCAGCCGTCCAACAAAACAATTAGCAAGTATGGGAATCCCGGCCCCGCTCTCATGCAGACCCCTCCCTCCCTGCTCTATCTCTCTTCCTCTCTCGCTCTCTGCAGCTGGCCCCAGGAGAGAGGCGGCCAAGTTTATTTTCTCCACGGTGGTCCCTTTGAGGTGGCGGCGAGGCCCCTGCCACGCCGCCGCTGATGTATTAGGTGAGGGTCCTTGAAGAGATGTCGGTGGGACTCTTTTATTACTGCAGTACTCAATCTTATTGTTCCTGCTAAAGGGTACTACTGTCCTTTTCACATGGACAAAGTGAAGTCACAACTGAATATGATTAAAGTCATCCCTCCGGCTAGTCACTGACAACAGTCCTAATGATGAATAAAGCAAAATAAGCACCTTAAGTATGAGAAATGATGTAAATATTACCACAATGGCTGAGAAGCACATGTGGGTGAAGATCATGTGATGCTGTTAGAAGCTGGTTAGGAAACCTTGAATTAGCATTTAATTTTTTAATGTATTTATTTTTTTACTTGGGCTTTTTTCACTTTAAAAAAATAAAAATAAAAATCAAGAATGTAATGGTTATACTTTTTGGACAAATCCCTATATGGAAAATGGAAATATTTAAAGTGTGTTTATTGGATGAACAAAAATATATTTGTTGTGTTTTGTTGACCACAATTTTAATATTTAAAAATTTAATAATGCAGTCATGTTAATTATACACATACGACAATAATATTTAGATCGCCAAGAAAATATATTTCTGTTCTCTTTCTTTTTTTTTTGCAGTCTTTAAAGTTGAAAGTAAAAGTTTCATTAAACTGATAATATTAAAAAATTAATAGATAAATAAATAAATAAAATCCCCAGAGTAAATGAGTTTGGCCCAGTAATTTATGTAGTTAAAATCCAATACTAATAGCAGCTAGTCATGGTCAAGCTTCTGTTGCATGGCTTGTTTTAACACAATGTATCATATTTGATTGACTCATCAAAGGTTTTATATGTAAAATGTAACTATATGTCAAGTTAATGTGGTGGAGCTGGAACTGAAAATGGTTAAAATTGCCTCATGGAATAGACATAGCAGAGCATAAAATACATTTTAAAAGAATTACCAAATATATTCCAAAAAGACCAAGGAAAAGACTACAAATGTGTCTTTTTTTAGAGCCTTTAAATGTAGATGGACTTGTTATGCTTTCTTAGCATTTAACTAGAGTTTAAATTGAGTATTTCTATGAGTTGTTGAGAGAGAAACTGAAAGGGGGAGAGAGAGGAGGGTTTCCGTGTAAAAGAAAAAAAAACGGGAGAGAGAGAGGCCGCGTGTCAGACTGCATAAATAACTGTCGGCATGATGTAAACATCGCGGTCATAACCCGGGCGAATTAAAACAACTGGTCTGGGCGGGATTAAAGCTCAACCCGCAGCTTTTCTACAAAACATTCAAAAATGCCCTCTGACCCCCAACAGCTCGCGGCGCTCAGCTTCTCGCCTCTGATTGGCTGGATCCTAAATAGTCCATCCAATCAGTGCGCACCTGAGTTCGTGCCGTTCATTAGCCTAAGTGTAATTAAGCTAGCAATAAAACACATTTGATGCTAGTTTTTTCGCATTGATTTTTTATCAGAAATAAACATATAAAATTGTATCGCTGATGCCAACAAATAAAGTCAAAAGTTTAATTAACTCAAAGCCTAAAAAAGACAAATTATACTATTAAACTTGTATTATCTGATTAAAATATTGCATTTTGGCTAACTTGTAGTACATGTATCAATGAAATTGACCGGGGGATTCACTTAATTTGACTTGTTTAAACCTCAAGAGGACAAAACGCTCTTTGGGTTCCAGATAATCTTTGAAGGCAAAAGTTTGTTTATGTAAGGACAACCACGTTCAGTGTTATCTTTTAGAAACAACAGAGAGACTTATCTGCACTGAAGTGCTCCGGCTCTGCTATTCTGAAGCAGCGGAGTGATAACAGGGGTTACTGGGTCAAAACACTGGCCACACACGGAAATAAAACTCAGCTAAACTGAACAAATAAAACACATTCGGTACACAAGGTGTAAAAGTGATACAAATATATTTTATATACATGTAATCTGTACAACCATTTAATACAAAAGGACACTACCATCCCTCATTATGCATGAGAAAAAACGCATCTGCAGAGTATAAAAAAAAGCAATTTTAAAGCACGCAGTTTATCTTTGAACCAGCAAAGACAACAACAGGTGACAGAATGCATTTAAATAATTTTTATCTTGTCTTTACGGGAACGAGGGAGAGAGGAAATCCTCTCTACGTTATTCCCACTCAAAGTCTGCAGAGATGAGACGTGCATTTCAGTCACAATCTTTTTTTTTTCCTTTAAAAACGTACACAGGTGTCCTCCTGGCTTCGTCACGACGCCGTTGTTCCACATAACCTCGTTGTGTTCAGCATCTCCTTCAAATCGTTGTCCGGCTTACTTGCAACCATGAAAGGCCACGTCTGCGGAAGAACATACACAAAAAATAGGACCAACAGCTTTTAGAATATTATTCATCAAGTAATGAATCGATGTTAACAAAAACTCAGACCTCACTAAGTGTCAATTCAGCACCTGCAACGATCAGGTGAACAGAATCAATCCCAGGCAGGAAATCACATCAGATGTTATGTTGTATATATTAAAAATGTATCTATTAGGCTAATTAGTTAGTTTAATTATTATTATTTAAGAATTGGTGTCCTTTATCACGATAAAAAAAATTCAAATGGTTATTTTGGTAGTTGTTGCACAATTTGTAAAGATTTAAAAATGACAAGGCCCAATTCTTCACTCCGTCAGTTACATTATTTAAAAAAAAAAAACAGACCGACATAATGTTTGGTATGTAGATTTGTAGCATTAAGCTTCGTAAAGGGTTCTCCTTGCAGATTATGTCTAAAGGCAATCAGCATTTTCGGAATTGTTGCTTTTCTCCTCTCGTGCACCTGCTTCACAAAGCTGTCCTCATTTATTACATCGGTACCAACAATATGAGGCCTAGCATGAATCTACAACACTGGTTAAAAATATAGTAAAAATCCCAGTGGCGTGTCCTTGAATAACAAAATATTACGAAAGTAAACTAATATTTATTCATTTAAAATCGGTCTAAATCTTCATAATTTAGGCCTTACTTCTGAAACCTCACTTGATCTTGTCTCGCATTTTTAATAGAAATGACATATCAGCTGGTGTCCCCCTCCACAGTCTCACCAGGTTCACGGGGTGGATATATCCGTTTTCATATTTGTCGTTGGCCAGTATCTGCCGGAGGTGAGCGATGTAGCTGGACGCCAGGCGCAGCGTGTCCAGTTTGGAGAGCTTGGTGTCCGCTGGTACCCACGGTAAGGTGGTCTTCAGCCGGGAGAAGGCCTTGGACAGGACTCGCATCCTGGCCCTCTCCCGGGCGTTGGCGGCGTTCCTCTGCACATGCTTGCCCTCCTGCTGTGCCACACCCTTGGGTGCCGTTTTCCGGGACGCTGTCTTCCTCTTCTTGCCCGGCGCGTCGTTGGCGCATGTGCCCTCGCAGTTGGAGCTCTCCTCCGTGCTCTCGTTGGAGTCTTTCCCGGAGGTGCCAAACTTGAGGATGCCGTCCAGGAGCTCTTCGTCGACATCGCTGAGAGACCCGGTGGACATGTTGAACTGTCTCCGACCGCTGCGGGCTCAAAACATGAGAGCAGGAAGCTGAGGCTGGACGCTTTCTGATGTGTTCATCAGCTGCTGGCTGTGCGTGGACGGAGCAGAGAGGAACAGAGTTTTTATCTCCAGAGAGAGGGCGTTACCTCATGCTGGGAGGAGACACTGCTGCTCATCCAACATGCTGCTCCCCGAAGGCTTCCAGGACCCCAAGGACAGGGACATGTCCACTGCAGGACTTATACTTGGAATGAAAATAATTTGATGGAAAGAGATTATTTCTTCTATCCCAAGATTTTCGATAGAGAAAAAAACTAAAAAATAAAACGTTAATGTTTTTGAGGATTTCTAAACATCAAATGGTCTAATGGTGGAAAAATACCACACTTTGAAGTTATGCAAAGTTAGTAATTGTCTCAGCATCATATGTACATATAAAGTATCAAAAGTATAAAACAGAATGGTCCCACTCAGGTAGTTTCATATATTCTAAATATATAAATAGGTAATTTGCATTGATGTTTTTTTCATCAGCAAAAAGTACAATGGAGTAGACTACAAGTACCTAAAAGTTGCAGCCAAGTACATCACTTGAGTTAAAGTAATTTACTTAAACTAAACACTGTATATATCACTATTAATCATTATATGCCAATATTTCATAAATTTTGCACTGCATAGTAAAATTCAAATATTTCCACATTTTAATCTTTGAACTTTGTCCACTGCTAAGTGATACAAACACATTTAATAAGGAGTTGTTTTTCTGTATTTTTATTTCTTTTTTTACTCTTTGGGGGGTATTAAAGATGATAATGAAATAACAATGCTTATTCCAAAACCTATCAATGAAATCAAAGAAAAACTTTTTTTTTTTTTAATATTTTGCATATAGAGGCTGTATTGCCTCTTAAAGTACTGCATAAAATATTCAATTTTACCATTTAAATAAATTATAAATCAATAAATTGAATTCGTACACAGTCACTTTGTCATTTCCAATCATTAAAAAAATCAAGTGTTTGGTGGCAGCCTGTTGCATTCACAGGGCCCACGTAACTTTCAGCACATTTTGCCAGTTAACAGGATAAAGTGCCAGGATAAGGGGGTGTCACGTCTCAAATGGCAAACTGGCGCCTCGGTCCCCTCTGATGTAACTGATACCCGGCACCCACAATCCCCTGTTTGGCCTTCCACATCATTCCACACCGATGCTCCATGCACCGCTCCATTCAGGGCCACGTCTAAACAACAAAGTCTCTGGAAACATTGGATTGCACCAGGAGAATATTGATATAAGTCATCTATACGACTTCATTTTTATATTCATCAGCAATTTTAAGTGGAAAACTGAAATGTTTTCAGTGCACATGTGCGTAAAGCAGCACATCTGCATGGAGCTACAGGAGCGTTTTTTGCTGGGATGCAAGATTTTATGTCTTGTGTGTGTGTGTGTGTGTGTGTGTGTGTGCGTGTGTGTGTGTGTGTTGGTTTATGTGTTAACACAACACCTTTGCCTGCACAGCTGAAGCGTGTGCAAGGATAAGAGGGGTGTCTCTTGAGAGCTGACCTTTAACCTCTGGTGCTTCCGGTGTCACAGTGCATCTAAACAGGCACCACCTCTGTGTTTTAGTCACTAGAATTGACACAATGCAGAAAACCACTTTGTTTGGAGCTGCATTTCGGATCCAGGGAATGAGTGACATTAAAAGAAATGGATATTATGCATCTAAAAGAGTATGCTGGACTGATACTGAACACTACACAGAGCAGGCAGAGAGGAGGAAGAAGGAGTAGATAGGTGAGGGGACACAGGGAGAGGAAAGAGAAGAAGGAGGGGACTTAATCTCCTGGGTGGGCTGGAAATCAAAGCACTTTGTGGAAAAGTAATAATAGAGTCTGCTAGATTGATGATCACCCCTGAGATACATGGATCCACCAGAGAGTAACAGAGAATCAGGGAGAGGGAGATGAACTAAAATAGCTCACGAAACAGAGCACAGACTGTTTTTTCTTTCCCCCTGTGCATCAATAAAACACAAACCCTGATGTAATACAATAACAACTATTGTTTGCACTTGCAAAAGCTAAAAAGCCTCTATGTGAACGGTAAAACAATGTACAAGGAGTGTTTAGAAAAGCTTTTCAGCGATCACTCTTTTCCCACTCAGAGCCTTGGTCACACACACTGTGACATGAGGCAACAGGTGGAGAGGTTAGTGAGAGAGATGGAGAGGGAGAAAAAAGGGGACCCTGGCAGTTATGGAGGGATGTGCTGCTAATTAGCCGGTTTGGGGTCAAAGGTTAGGCTGGTTGTGTGATGTCACCACAAAGGGACGGGTTCCAGATGTTGCCAGCAGGGCCACCAAGGGGGGAGGGACACCTGATGCCTCGGGTCATCATCATTTCTCTCTCTGTCACACTCACTTACACATGAACACCTTTTTTAAAAGCATGGTGAGAAATGGTGTGAAATTCTTGTGGGAATGTCCTGCAGGATAACTATTACTACTGTAGGTTATAAGAAAAAAACAAAGTCAGGGTGTACATTTTTTGGGGTGGACTTGCCTGTCATTCAAGGCAAGGTTGTTTCAAAGGGGGAGATTAGTTATAAAGACCAAACCTTCATTTTTTTTTCTCATGCCAGACTGTGAGAGTGTTTATTTCTGCTGTAAAGTTAAACATTTTTACATGGGGTCTACAGGGATTGACTTTCCTTTGGAGCCAGCCTCCAGTGGCCATTTGAGGAACTGCAGCTTGTGACACTTAAACATTGTTTCCACCTTTAAGCTGTAGTGTTTGCAGCTTGGGTCAGAAAGACACCAGATTGCCATTCTGGTCCCTCAAAAAGACAATTTTGAGTAACTTAAAAAAAAATTGCTTCAAATTATGTCCATAAATACATCACATTTTAACATTTTACTCCATGTAAGCCAATGGTTAAAAAATGTTGAAACTGCAATAAGAAGTTATGTGTGGAAGAGTTTTTTTTCTAACCATAACCAAGACATTTTTCCCTAACCTTAACAAAGTAGTCATGTTGCCTAACCATTACCAAGTAGTTTGTGTTTTTATTTAGAACATTATACACAAGCTAAAAAGTTACTGTATCTTTATCTGATATTGTCCTAATATTAAACTCTGGAGATAATAATCCCCTTAGTCTCCTGAATATTCTTATAGCTAGACTTTCTCAAAAACAGTTTTTCTCATCCTTTTTCCTCATTCAATTGTTGCAGCCTTAAATGAAAAGGTTAAAAAGGAAATTGAAAAAATAAATAGAGGCACAGTTAAATAATGTGGGAGAAATGGAGCATAATCTGAAGCAAAATATTGTTGCATTTATTGGAAAAACATTCCATTTGTGTTTTTCTGTGACCGAAACTGGAATAGAAAATAAAAAGTTTAGAAAGTAGTTGCTTGGTGGCTGTAAAAAAAAAAACAGAATGAGAAACTGTAATCTTTGAGTGAAGCTTGGGGTGAGAAAAACATCATCCATCTATGTCCAAGCACTCCAGTTCCCTGTCCCTTATCACCGCCATACTCCCCCTACACACACACACACACACACACACGTATGCACAGAATGGTTTCCGCCTCAGTTCAAGTACCTCTAAAAAAAGAAGAAAAATCAAAGCAAAATAACAAAAAGAAAGGTTGCAGAAAGTGCAAAGATACAGCAGGGAGTGGAGAAAGCCAGGGAGAAAAAAAAAAGATGTCACGGACCATTGAGGCAATAAGAGAGAATTATGAAGATGTTTATGGGAGTGGAAATATTATATTATATTTCAAAAAGACTACAATCCTTTGATATTCAGTGACAGGAACATCCGGAGGGAGGCGGACACTGATTCTCCAGAATAAGACTGATTTTCTGTCACTGTGTAGGTTAATGACCTGGAAGTCTTGTCCTCGCTGCATGAGGGAGTCGGAGTGTGTTGGCTCTCTGGAATGTGCGCACACATATTATCTGCATAAGTGTGTGCCTCTGTGGTGAATGCAGTGGGTTTTTCAGTGTGGTGGATGGACATGGATGCTGAGGACAAGTTATGTGATATGTTGAATATGAAGAAAGTGCCCTTCTGCTGTGCTTCACACAGGTGGTGATGTAGACTTTGTGCTGGAGGAAACTGTATAGACCTGAATGAATTAAAAAAGAATAGGTTTTGCTCTAGCTAAAAGCCAATGAAAACTTAACAGACCCTGACCTGGTCATTATATTCAAAAAGCCCACTTGGTTGCAAAGCCAGGTCAGCATTTTTCAATTCAAAAAGCTAATTGGTTTATGTATAAAGTGATTAGAAGGCCAAATGCAACCACAAAACACACACATCGGCATAACAGACTTAACTTTGAACACACCTTTAGAGTGTGTTTGCACTTAAAGCTTATTTAAAAGTTTGTATTGGAGAAAAGACGACACACAGGAGTCAGCAAGAAATCAATCACTGGAAAGGAGCTAAACATACAACAGTGCAGAAAACAGATGAGAAACCAAGAAAATCCTGGACTGAGTATGTCGCCAAAATGTCCAACAGGCACGGGTGCATTGGTGGCTCAGATCAGAATACACACACACGCACACACAGTTACTTAAGTTGTATTGGCTTGAACTTGAGTTGGCAGAGTGCCCGAAGTGGCCTGTCGGAAGTAAGTGAGACGTGATGCAGCTGCAGTTTGAGTGTGTTTGTGTGTGAGCATGTTCTGCTACAGTACGGCACTTTTTTAACCTCCACTGCAAGCTCCTGTCTAACTTGTGGCCTGGAGATCGGATGCACAGATAACCACGGTGTGTGTGTGTGTGTGTGTGTGTGTGTGTGTGTGTGTGTGTGTGTGTGTGTGTGTGTGTGTGTGTGTGTGTGTGGCTTCACTTGTCAGCACTGGGCAGTAGAGCAGTGTAGGACAGCGCTGGGCTCCAGAGTCAAAGGTCTGGTCTCTGTCACTATGAGTGAGGCTGCAGTTAATAAACAGAGAGAAGGACACTGCTCAGTTTTCTGTCTCACAGCGGTACCATTTGTGTGTTTATGTGTGTGTGTGTGGTTTGATCCTCTAACAGACTCCCAGCACCCTACTAAATCCTTCACAGCCCCCCCCTTCTTCCTCCCCTTCTCCCACTTTGGTCCCCCTCCCTGCACTGTCCTCACCACCGACTCCACTCTGTGCTGTTGGATGTCTGGTCAACTCTGTCTAGCCAAAACAAATAGAGTCAAAAAAGCTGAACAAAAAACAAAGATGCAGCCACACACTCAACCCGGTTTAGACACTAATACCTGTATTTAAAAGTGGTTTCTCATCCAAATAACATGAAAGTAGCGCAGAGGAAAGGGAGTTGTTGTCATGTTCATTGAAACATGACCAAACTGAGATGTGCACATCTATAAACGTGCCTCATACTCAAGACTTTTTGTGCAATGATTGCATTGTCACAAATTTTCTTTGAGCGTCTAAATGAACCTCATGGATACCCCGCTCTACTTTTAGAGATTGAAAGGACCGCACAGATCACTCCTTCATTAGAGTAAAAACACACTGTTTAACCAAGACAGAATCATTTCATATCTCCAAATCTCTGCAAATGATCGGAAATATAATGTCAGGATCATCATTACACACACCTAATTAGCAGCGTAGTGCTGGACTGTCGCTGATATTTTTCACACCTGATTACTCAGCCTGTTGTTAACACCGCGGGCGATGATGGAGAGGGATGATAAACAGTGCCGCGCTCTCATTGGCTGGATCAGGTTCAGAGCTTTGATCCTCTTCCTCCTCATTACTCAGAGGGGAGCGACAGGTGTGTGTCTGTTTATACATGTGGGAGTTTTTGTAATAAGGTGCACAAATTCCTGTATAGTAACAGAAGAGGAAAGCATCTGTTTGTGGATGATTCTGTTTTAATATTTATTATCAACATTTTTACTCTTGCAAATATTTAAAGTGCAGGCGCTTGATTTTTATTGTGAAAAATGGACTTCTTTCCCTTGCAGATGAAATGATCTCATCACATCATATCGCTGTCTCAGTGGTCGGTTAGCTCATAGTTGCGCACTGACAAAGAGACCACTGACACACACACAGACTATCTCTAACTTTCTGTGGTGTTCAGTGGTAGTTACTGATGCAGAGGGAGACAGTATATTATCAGGCCCAGGAAGAGAGATAGGAGCGGTCCCTGCAGACGCCACTGTGAATAGTATGTGTTCTGTTTCTGCATTTATGTATTTCTCTGTACGAGTCTCTGTGGATAGGGGGGTGTTAGCCTGCTCTTGTCTACATGAACAAACTCCAGGCTCGAGTACGATACACCCACATAACCCGCAGATATGTCCGGATAAACCATCCAGAACTGCTGATAGCCGGGGACGTGTTGACTGCGCCGAATGCGAGAAAACCTCGGCCTTCCTGCGCAAAGACATTACGCATGCCCCCTCCCCCTCTCCTCCCCTGACTGCTTCCCCTCCAGTCCACAATCTCCCTCCAGGTCCCACAGGGAGCCGTCGCCCCCACCAGGCCCAGCATCTAGGCTCCTCCTGGGCTACTCCGCTGATACTCCCCTCGTCGAGGAGTGAGCCTGATGCATAGGGAGGAAGCTTGTCCAAACATTTGACTTATGTGCTCATCTCTCACACACTAAGGAGGCTTTCACATCAGGGAACCAGGGTTTGGACCCGACAACACTTGACCCCAAAGTCCAGTTCTGTGGATTAGGGTGAACGCTGTTTACCATAATTATTAATCCAGGCCCAGGTCCGGTTTTGTTAGACGCTGGGCCGCTGGGCACAAATATGCACAAGTCCCCATCTCCCACAGTGAAGCAGTATCGTTTTATATTTATTGATAGTTATTTTGCATTTTTTGGCATTGCTGGCATTGCTCTGTTTGTAGTCTATTTTAAGTTGCTTTGTATCTCTTTTGTAGAGATCTCTTGTAGTCTTTTCAGGTTGTTTTTGTAACCTTTCATAGTTGTAGTGGGTCTCTTTGTGGTGCCTTTGTGTCTCTTTGTGGTTGTTTTGTCCCTAAACATAGCTGTGCAGAATGCCTTTGTTTAACCTTTGTGGACTTTTTCAGCAATTTGCAATTGTTTTGCTCACCTTGTAGCCTTTTTGTGTCTCCTAACAGATGGTGTGCATCTCTTTGTAGTTTTTTTGTTGCTTCGTGAACTTTTAGTGTCTCTTAACAAATCTTTTGCATGTTTGGTAGTTGTTTTAATCATTTTGTGATCACTATAGGTCACTTCCTTTGTTGTTTTTCTGTCTCTTTGTAGTTACTTAATTAATAATTAATTTCTGTGACTTTTCAATCATCCATCCATCCATTTTCCGAACCGCTTCATCCAGGTAATCCCGGGTCACGGGGAGGCTGTGCCTATCTCAGCCGG
>JAOWBC010000383.1:6575826-6591434 GCA_028566105.1 Hypoplectrus providencianus | reverse complement strand
ACACACACACACACACACACACACACACACACACACACACACACACACACCATCAGTGCTAGTGGTCCGACTTTCCTAACCTGCTTTAAATCTAAACCTTTATAGTAAACAACTTGGGACATCTGAATTAGGCTCTTGTGCAGAATGGATGTGAATTACAAGGCAATATTTCACCAGGAGAAGCCCAGGAGGATTAAATGAGAGGGGAAGGACACAATTTGGTAACTAGGGAGGAAGAACAATAACAACAAGGCTGAATCATAAAGAAGTTATTTTTCTGTTTTGCTTGGGCACAGGCCAGGAGGGAGAAGTGTTTGCAGTGGGCCTAGAAGAGCTTGCTTACAGGAAACAATGCGCAAATGTGCATTAGCAAGTCATGGATATGGATAGATGGATTAATACAGCAAACCAAATGCATATGACATAATGCGCACATGCACATTCAGACTCACACCAATTTAACTTTATTTCCTACAGATTACATTGCATGCAGTGTTTATTAGCTCGTTAAACATATATATTCAGCCCAAAAACCCATGAATTCAAGATCAGACTGCATAGATGTCACAATCACAGCAGTGGTGACAGTGCACAGACACCTCGGGACAGCATCCATTCACTGAATTCATTCATGAGCCACTGGAGCGGCTGTGAACTCTCTCTTTGATAACACAAACATTCCCAACCGCCTCCAAACTCTACTCCTTCTCCTCTTTTGTAGCCTGTCCAGAATTCCCTAAGGAGCGTTTATTGACCAGATGTGCTCATTTTCCTCAAAGATGTTCTAATACACATAGCTTAAATGTCAATAGAGCATAAACACTGAAAAAAAGTTACACATTGTTATCAGGAAATGGTGTTAACGTAAGCCCGTTAAGTGTAATATTGGCAGACATAGATAATCACAAAAGTAAATGTGTGGACATAATTTGGCTGTGGTAAGTGAGTATTTTAACTCTTTCTTGGATTTAAAGTAATTCATAGCACATTAATCTATGAAATTTAATTATGAGATCGTTCTGCACAACAAGGTGTAGAAAATGTGGTTGTTATACCTCATTTGTTTCAAATTTTTTTCTTTACCAAGAAGACAACTGTCATTGTCCACATGGTGGCGCAAGATATCAACTCTAACTGCTTACTAGTTGCTTTTAAAGTTTATGAATGACATTCATGGTCATGGTCTCTTTGACAGCATTTCTATTATATATTTTGTTATGTAAACAATTTATAGTCATTTTTTTTCTTTTAGTCTCTTTAGTTATTACAGCATTGTCATAGACTTCAGTGGTGTTGATTGTCAACTGGAGAAAGGAGATGTTCCCTTTTGATGCTGAAATAAATTCCAGTTGCACATAAAAATAAGAATTTCTGTTTCACTTTAACAAAAATATATGTGTCATACATTTTTGTTTTTTTTTATCGTTGTATTTTGAAAGTTGTAACCGGATGTTGTAATTATTTTGAAGTTCATTAGGAGGTCAGCTGATTTTATTTTGAAAGCTGAAACCGGAAAGGGGTTTGCTTGCTGCTCCGTTGTCCGCAAAAGGAAGGGGTTTGTCTGCAAATTTCATCCGTTGACTGGACTGTTTATGTCAGAGAGCTAACTGAAGAGGTACCGAAACAAAATACATGTTCATTTCAGATGCAAACATTTGCAATTAAAACTTAACCCCAGCTGGGTAGAACTACCTCGCCCTAAATGTATAGTTGGAAAGCCTACAAGCTAGCTTAGCTTAACAACTTTTCATTCATTACTGCCTGTGCACTTTCTTTGTTGCTAGCTAACGGATAGCTGCATTCACAACATTAGCCGGGCTGCAGTAAGGTGTCATTACTCTGCGTTTGTAGTCGTTAATTTCAATGCAGTTCGAGCCATAACAATACGTTAGTAAATGCAGTCATGTAGAGTAATTTTCGAATAATAGTTGACAGCTGGTTTCTTAGATCTGCAATGTTAGCTAGCTTAGCATCAGTTGCCTAAACAAGCTTATCAGTTGGGTTACTATGTGATACAACACTAGGACAAGCGAGCATCAACTGTACTCAAATATGCCTTTCATTTTTTTTTATTTTTTTTTTTTTAATCAAAACAGCGGTGAGCTTACATTAACGTGTTCACATATTTAGGAGATAAAAGCAACATATATCGGGTTTAGCATGCACTTTATCTTGCTTGGTATCGAATAGCAACAGAGAGTAGCTAACACATCACAACACTAGCAGGAAGCTAACTATAATACGTGGTCAAAATAGCCTACAGGTACGTTCTAGGAATTCTTTTTTCCCCCCGAAATATTTCATTGATCCCTCTGTTGTTTTGTAGATGTCTGATGTCTGAATGTTTGATTGCTGCTTTAAGTCACTCTCAGTAAGAAGGAGACATTTTGCTGGAGAATCAGATGAACCGGTGCGGCACCTAAGGTGACAAATAAAGACCCCATAATTACACTTTGACGTTTTTATTCAGGTGCAAGAACAACAGAACAGTAGCTAAACACAGGGACTGTCTTAGATCAGTAGTTGATTGGACTGTAGGTGCAAGCTATAATGTGTGCTAATGGGAATCTTAAAAACAATCAAAATATAGGACATTGTGTAACATGAAAGGGGTTTAGTTGCATGTTTATTTCAGATTCATAAAATATTTGTTGATAATTGTGTAAAAACTCTTAATATACAAATACATCTATGGCCCTTTTTTCCCCAGCTCATCTTGTCTCTGAGTCTGTCTGTGATATGGTGGTGATGGCAGCACTGAAGATAGATGTGTGAGAAGAAAGCGCCTGTGGTCCTCTTGCTGCACCGCACACTTCCTCATGGATTCCAGCAATGACGAGGCACTTGATATTATTGTCACCAATGTGGTGGCAACCTTCAGGACCAGGTGCCACCTCAACCTGCGCACCATTGCCTTAGAGGGAACCAATGTCATATATAAGCCAGAAGTAGGGGTAAGGAAGTCATGGACCATGTCAATATAGATCAAAAAAAGAGCAACCTATAGTTGGCGACATTGAATCATCATTACATTTTTTGTTTTAAGAAAGTCCTGATGAAGCTTCGGAAGCCCAAGATAACAGCCTCCATCTGGTCATCAGGGAAAATCATCTGCACTGGAGCAACAAGGTAGATCAATGTGCATGAAACACAAACACACTCACACTACTGTTGACAATTATTAAGTAGAGGACATATGAGAAATAATAACTGCCACTGCACATAACGAAAAAAGGACTAATGGTCACCATTGGGCCATTCATTTTCTTGGTTTAATAATTGTTGGATGTTGATGTTTCCCCTCCTATTGTTGATGTGTTTGTCACAAATAAAATGCTGACATTATTACATGATATTAGAACCCATAATCAGCCATAGAGATGTCTGCTTCTTCTTGAATAATTATATAATATAATAATGTAACTTGGCTTGTTGTTTTCAAAGCAGTAGAAACTACATATTAAAGGTCAACAGCAATGCAATTTTTCCCAGAAATCATGGACCTGTTACTTTGTGTAATCCACATATGTTGTGCTGAGGTATTTCATGTAGGAGCTTTTCTTAAAATAATTTTATTAGAGCTGTAATTCCATTATATTCAAGTTTATTACTATTACTCTGCAACACCGTGCAACTGCAAAAAAACCCAATTTATATTAATAAATAGCACTGTAGGTAAGGAGAAACAAATATGTATATTATTGTTTTTGGTATGAACTGTCCCTTTAAGACTGCAAGTTGCTGTTTGAATTTTACATCTCTTTTGCATGTCATACCGTGCCACTGTTTATCTGGCTCTGACTCTTTGCTCTCCTCTTTTGTTCAGTGAGGATGATGCTAAGCTGGGTGCTCGCAGGTTGGCACGCCTTCTGCAAAAACTTGGCTTCAAGGTGAGCAAAACATTTGATTACCTGCATCAAATGTTGCCCCTTTACAAACCCAAATCACACACATGACTGAATAGGTCATCATCATGTTTTTCTAAAGTTTGCATGTCAGATTTTCTAGGTAAGATTAAGTTGCAGTTTATGTTTTCACAAATTTCTGAAATAGTTGTGTGGAGAAATGCAGAGAAGTAATCAAATGAAATTAATAGTATTAACTTAAACAAAAGGTTAATATGTGGTGGACTTGAGCTGTAAACACATGAAGTCTTATTCTCTTGGAAGTTGGTTTTGGCCAACATGCATGAAGCTGCATATCATAAGAGTCCATGTGTGCAAAGAAGGCTCAAGGTTTAAGGCTCCTCTCATATCAGCACAAACATCTGACTGTTTACATGACTATATTTCTAAGTTATCATGTAGTTTAGCCAGGTCACCTCATAAGATATTTTGGCATGAAACAAGGTCATTCTGTCAGTTGCACAACAGATCTGTATCTACATTGTTGCTATTTGTGGTTTATATTTGCTTATGTTTTTTATGCAATAACTAGACTGTAGTGAGGTTTATACAAATGAGGCCTACTTACAGGTATACATGCCAACACTAAGATTTGCGTAGGAGCAAGGTGAAAACAAGCAATCTATTTTTAGTGTGAAACTGTAAGAATAAATGTGTTGAAATGTGTCTGTTTTCTGTTCAGGTGAGGTTTTCAGCCTTCAGAGTTGTGAATGTGCTGGCAGTGTGCTCCATGCCGTTCGCAATCCACCTCATAGACTTCACTAAGAACAACAGACCCATTGCCAGGTAATGCAGTGCGAAACATCACAGCTATCATCATAACGATAACTAGTAACATCACTGTAGCTTTCCCCTCAGATGTCAGTGAGGAATCTGCTGTGTTTTATGTCATACAGTTTTTCTTTTTTTGGTAGAGATTGTGAAAATCTCTACCATATTACATATTCCTGTCATCATTAGCTGCTACTGCTATTTTGTCTGAGACACCTCAGTACATTTATGTGAAGCAAAATACCCTCTTCAAAATGTTTTTACTTTTATATGATTGAATATGTCTAAGGAAAGGATGACCTCTAGTGGTGGTAGCCGTGCTCCGTGCCTTAGTATTTAGTTAACGCCACAAACAGACAAGAGATGTGGGTGTAGTCAGCCTATGATTCACTTGTTTATGAGAAAACATTTGGACTCCTGGCATCATGTATAACAGCCTCGGAGCTGCACTTGCTCTGAGCCTTTAGTGTACAGAACTTAACTATGTGTTTGTTTGTGTTTGAAGTTATGAACCAGAGCTCCATCCTGCAGCCACTTACAGAATCAAGAATATTAAGGCGACTATACAGGTGTTCTCTACTGGCAGCATCACAGTTACAGGTATTTCACACCTGCCTACACACGCATGCGCACACATACACACAGACCCACACTCACAGATCCACTTAAGACCCACTTACAGTAATCTAGTGGTAATGATGTAATCATGACATTACAGATAATAAAAATTGAAAACGCTATACAACTAAAATAATACATTTACTTTTTATTCAGAAAACAAACATCCCTGGCCTTTGCCCTTTTCCAAAAAGGTCAACATGCATGTCACAACTCATAAACTCTGAGATCCACTTTCCAGATTGTGAGGTTGAGAAGATGGTGGATTTTTTATGGCCTTACACATTAACACGGTCAACATGACCCCATTTGAATGAATCATTATACACACAAACATGGTGGGCAGGATTCAGGTTTAAAAAATAACTAAAGTTTCTCTTTGGGGGATTAAGGTCATGTTGTAATACAGTTCTATAGTCTGTTACAACTAGAAAAGCGGTTTGTAAGTAGCCTAATTCCTTAAGGAATTTTACTCAGAGTGAAGTATGCCCTCTTTGTGTGTCATGCCATGTGATAAGCTGAACAAACATGGAATGGTTTATTTTGTTATCATTTATTTTGTGACCACTCTCTCTGCTGTGATGGTAATTTAATGGCTTTTTTTCTGTTTCCTTTTACTTTAATTTAATCTTCATGCTCTCATCACACCCTCTGTTCCTGTTTTATTCCACTGTTCAGGACCAAATGTGCAGAATGTGGCTACGGCTGTTGAGCAGGTCTACCCACTGCTGTTTGAGTGTCAGAAACCTCTCTGCAAGTAAAAGAAATGGGTCAAAGACAGAGGAAATGAAGGCATGAGGTAACACCTGGGACTGGTTTGTTACAAGCGAGGAAGCACCTTAAAATTGGATTATATTTGCTCGATTTTATTTCTGTGTGGCAACAGCTAGACTTCTAACGCCCTCAACAGACTGGATGTCATCTGGATTTTTAGAAACCTCTCAACCGCCCTAGTTGGAGTCTTAAAAGTCCCCTCTCACAAAATGTCATTTTTGTTGTGGATTTTGTGGCTCTTGTGATTATAACAGCCTCAACTTGCAAGTCCGTCTTTAAAACATCCCATCCCTTAGCAGAAACAGCTCCTCCAAACCTGACTGATGCTAAAGGAGGTGATGTTGTCAGCTGTCACTCTGCATCCACTTTTCTCTGTCTCTGCATGGACACAGAAAGACTGGTTTTCAACAAGCTAACCATTTTAATGCCAATCAGTTGTGACCATTGCAAAAAGTCAGTATGTCAACATTAAGAAGCCTCATCCTTCTAACCCTATATACAGAAGTCGTCCCATTTGCCACTTTGTCGGAAAAAAAACCCCTCCGTCCTTGGCTCATTTGCAGACGTGTTAATGCAAATACAGCATACAGTATGTTTGCCAAAAGAAAAGCTGCAGTCAAAACACGGACTGTGAGTGTGACACATGTAAACAAAGTGCAGATACACATGTACCCTCAAAATATGCATTAATCTCTGATTTTAATTGTTGTTTTCCAACATTTTCCTTCCTGGTTTGATTGTCAGTTCACTATAAACATGTTCTTGTTTCTCAGCTGTGGCTTTGGGGCAGAATACACATGCATTGTTTTTTTTTTTATTTCTTGTCATTTCCTGATAATAGTTTGAAACAGAAGGCCTGTTTTCCTTTTTCATTGGCTGAAATATGTACAGAACAATGATGGTGTTTTAAATGTTTTGGAATGTAATGAAAACTTTTAAAAGGTTCAGGTATATTTTATTTTTCAGGCGATGCGTTGTTGAGCCGTCAGTTGCTTTCACTGAGCACAGCTACTGGTTAGTTCAGGCTGTGGTGGTGCTGAGACAAGACAAGGCATTAAGAATCAAGCTGCAGGTGGAATTAATAAAATAAAAAAATGTCCAGAATTCGACTTGACTTTGTGTAAAGGCACAGGATGAAGAAGAGAAACACACTGGATTTTAATGTTTAAGTAAAGAAGTACAGTTACAAATCAGCCTTTCATTTAACTCATATTCAGTTATAAGGCAGTTGAGCTGGCAGTGTCACTCATTTAGTCCTGCAGTATGTTTCAGCTATTAAAGAACATAACACCATGCAGTGTTCAAAGAGGCCATGCTGACAGTGTTAGCCAGCCACTCAACTCTCTGAATAACAAACCTTTCATACATACAGTTCTACTCAACCACAAAAACAATGGTTAAGTGTTTTTAAATTGAAAAAGCTAGAGTCAGGCAACATAGATGTATGTATATAATAACGGCATCCGATGGAATAGATGTTGATGAAAACTTTGACATGTTGTCTCAAGTATGTGGGATGATGGCCACACTGTCAATTGAACATTTGCGACACTTGTTCAGATTTTTGTATTTTGTATAAAAATAAAGGTTCATGATAAAAGAGGCCAACACGAGACTTCTGTTCACTGTGTTTTACTCCTGATTTAACATTTTTCTGTATCATTTTCCTGAACCCAGGTGGAGTTAAGCTTTTTTAATAGTTAACCCAAATTTTCAGTGACAGATTAATAAAACATTTCTACATTTTCCAACATGAAAAAAAGAAAAGTACATATTTAAAAATGTGCAATTGTATTTGTGAACAGCTTCACACAAGTCATTCATTCTTGCAGTAAAACATCACATGTTAATCAGCTACGTATAATTTTTGCATCACTGACATTTAAAAAAAAATGACACTTCAGCAGTAGTACTAGTGATATTACAATACTACTACTAGACCTGATGAGGACTCACTGCTTGTGGAGTGAAGTTAGGGTGTCCATTCATTGTCATTTTTTTGATTGCTTGTTCCCATAAAATAATTAGATTACAGTGTGCTATGTAGCAGAACTGGTATGACTGGTTAGCCTTGCTTGTGTTATGACATTCCCTCTGACAGGAGCCGCACATAAATGTCACACTCAAAGGAATCAGTTTGTGATTTAGATAATGGTACATGCACAGACAGCTGAAAGGATTAGCATCTGATTGTTTGACAATTGATTCTTCTATGAAAGTGCATTACAATGTCAAGTCAAAACGGAAGAAAATGTTGCCGTACCGTTTGAATCTCATGAGTTCTACTGGCTGATAGGGAGTTAAGATTTACTATGGCAGGTTGTTTGAGGTACTTATCCACACTCTGTTTCCTCCACAGCAGTGCATTGCTTGGCTTCCATGCTGTTGCTCCCAGATATGGGGACATGATTAAATAAACTCAGGTCAGTGTTTTTATGGCTTGCAACTTCACTTGAAAGAAAATAAATGACCTGAGACGAGGGAAAGACTCGTGACTTGTCTCACATGACTTTTAAGCGTCAATTTCATGTTTTCAATCCATAAAAATTCAATGTAGAATGCTAAAAATATTCAGCGTTAAACTAACAACTGCTCTCCTCACATTTCTTCACTGCACTGTTCTGCTCTTTATAAAATACATGTCAGAGAACAGAAAATACTAGCTATTCACTTGTATTGGAATTCTGCTACTACCAATAAATCAATCATTTACATTTTGAATATGTCTAATATGGGGTTTCTTTACCTGTTGGTAGTTTATTTCACCACCGAGCAGCTTTTACCCATTTTTTGCTTGTAAACAAAATAAAAAGCTGACTATTTTTGAAGCTGAAAGAGGCTGATTAATTTAAAGCTAACATTAGCCTGATTCAATATGTTCTCTCAGACCTCTGTACCTAGCTAATATTAGCTTAAAAGCCAGTCTACCTGTGTGTCTCTGTTCCTGGAAATCACGGATATGCTGAACTAAGTTATGTTTCAGTGCATAGTAAGTCATTCAATGCAGCATTAAATAGCTGCTATCTGTATATGTTTTACGTTGTGACTTGACATGACATAAGTATTCAATTATCACTTGGACTAAATATCAAATGTCTGGTTACTCCTGCCTGCTAGGACTGCCACCTAATTTGAATTATACACTGATTATGGATAGGTACCTCTTGGAACCATACTTCAAAAAACAAAACAAAAAATATCAGAGCTGTATCCTAAACTAAGGAGTTCAAGAAAGGAAGGAATTAAATAAATATAAACTGTATATAGTTGCATATTCAATCCCCATAATTTACCTTTCTTAACTTCCTTTTAACAACCAAGAGTTAACCCTGAGATATCCTATTTAAGCAAATTCAATAATACCTTTCTATTATTTTTTTAATGATCTCCTGAATGATGTATCTTCCACCATCCCTATCCGTAGCAATGTACAGATGTGGGTGGTGTGTATGAGTTGCTAATACACTGTCCTTCCTGATCCTTACTCTTGACTCTCCTTTAGTTGAGGTGTACAGTTGTTGCCTATTTGAAAAAGGTCAGACGTTTGCTGGAATCTCTGTGGACGTGCTGCTGATCAGACTCTCCTGAGGCTGAACCTGCCTGCAGAGCCTCACCTCAAAATGCTTCCTGGTGAAGAATAGAAAGGGGAGACAGTAGATAAGGAAATCAACTTCACAAACTACACAAGTTGCATTCCATAACCAAATTTCTATGTGCATTTTGAAGATTCACATGAGAAAAGCTTGATCACCAAAACGAGAGATGGAAATGCCTTTTCTGAATAAGTTCTGAAGTAGCAAACATTAATTCTGCTAGTCAAAAAGAGCTGAAAGGTTACTTATCAGGTGCCCAATTAATTCCAATTCCTGAAGACAAAGTAGCTTGATAAACCACCTCTTTGTTGTTGTTTTTCTTTCTTGCACAATCTCTTCTTCTACTGTTTACTGACATGTTAGTTGACAGTAACCACTTTCCCTACCATCCTCTAACCAGGGGCTGTTTAAGCAGCTTTGCTTATTCACTCTAAACAAGTTGATGGAAACGTCCCTAATTCACCTTTTCCCTTATGAACCAGCTTAAAGGTTTGCTTACACATTTGCTTCCCCTAGAATGAAAAAAACTACAGTTTACCAGATAATCTGATGGCAGTAAGTTTACATACAAAATGCCACTCACTTCTTAGCCAGTTCTTTGGATATCTCCTCCAGTGTGCGACCTTTGGTTTCAGGGACACAGAGGAAGACAAACACCAGCAGAACAAAGCTCATGGCGGCGTAGAGGAACATCACATTGGGAACACCAATTCTTTCTAGAAAAACAGTAGACATTAAGATCCTCTGCAATTCGTCACTGTGAATAACTCGCTCTGCTTGTTTAGATGAGCTTAATAGATGTGAAAGAATGTGACAGCACATCATGACACTATGCAGTGACTAACAGTTCCTATGAACACTAAATAGTCTTTGTGGTATTTCCTCCACAGCAGGTGGACAGTGAGCAGGAGACACACCTTTAAAGTAAATAGGTTCAATATGTTTACTAGCATGAGTTGACTGCTTTTGACCACACATAGCTCGACCACAATTAGCTTGATCAAACACACACACATATACACACCTGTGACAGTGAGGAAGGTCATGGAGATGAGCAGGTTAGTGGCCCAGTTTACAGCTGACACCACAGACACAGCCCTGCCTCTGACTCCCATTGGAAAGATCTCACTGAGAACCACGTACACCACTGGAGAGAAAAGGAAATCAGAGACACACATGAGGCCATGAGGTTAATGAGGAATAAATTAGGGCTGGAGGAGACATGTTTAATGTTTATGGATATTTTCTGCTGCCATGAATGAAATTAATATAAATGATCTAAACAAAAGTGAAGTACTTTTACCAGTTTTCCTTATTTTATTAAATTGAATATATTGAAATTAGTTTACAAAAATGTTGAATATATGTTTTGATTTTTTTTCCAGGACATTGAGACAACATTTTTAATCTAATTTCTTTTTCATCTAAATTATATTTATTGTTTTATACATTATGCATTATTATTAGATCCATTTTTATGAAAGAAGATTACGAAAGTGCAACACAAGTGATTTGATTTATTTGTGTTATAAATATTTTTTTCAAATATATTGGTCAAAACATTACTTGAAAAACTTGTATTCTGTTTTGATTTTAAAATCTTTAATTTTTAGAATCCTAGTTGTAAATTGCCAGCAAGTCAGGGTCTACAAAGCTTTATCTGGGATACTGGGGTGTCGATCTCTGCTTTACCTAGGGCTAGTTATTGTATAATAATTATATGGTTTTGCACTTTGTACTTGACAGTATATCATGTTATAAAAGCTGCAGCCATCAGATTAAAATAATCCGATAATTAATAGGTGCTTACTTGGCCCGAGGCTAATGGAGAAAGCTGCCACATATACCAGCAAACTGATCAGTGACGCCCACTTCAGGGTGGAAGACACCTCTACATTAGTCCGTCCTCCTCCTGACTCCCCAATCCCATCATCCTCTATGGTAGTCCGCTGTGCCTCCTCACTGTTCCATAGGCTGGGGAGGTCAGTGGAGAAAATGTCACTGCTGTATAAGTCTATATCAGTTCCGTTTAAATCCCACGGCGTATATGTGTGGTTCAGTACAGTGTGACTTTTACACAGGCTGGTGAGTTGAGTGTGGCTCTGCACTGTCAGTGTGCCGAGTACAGCAAGCGACATTGCCATTGCGACAGCTCCCACACACAAAAAGCTCTTGGGTCCCACGCGGTCGACCAGCAACACGGCTGGGATGGTGCCCACAACCTTGACCACACCGAACCCTGTGGAGGCCAAGGTTGCTGCAGCGTCACTGTGGAAGCCGACACTGCGGAGAAGTGGTGAAGCGTAGGAGAGGATGTTCGGCTGACCAGTGGCCTGCTGAAGGAACGCTAAGGCCACGCCTGTTAGCAGCCGTGAACGCAGGTTAGCCTTGGAACTGAACAGCTCCCAGAAACTATGCTCTGATTCCTCTTTGAGTGCAGCCTGGATGTTTCTGAGCTCCTCCTCCACGTGCTCGTGAACCCCACCTCTCATCCGGGCTAGCACTACCCGTGCCTGCTCCACTTTGCCCTTGGTAACCAGGAAGCGTGGACTGGGTGGAAGGAAGAGGAGTACACTGACCTGCAACAGCGCCGGAGGGATAACTAGTCCAAATGTATACGCCCAGCCGTGAGGCAGAGTAGCAAAGGCGTAACTACAGCTGAATCCCAGCATGACACCCACAACCAACATCAGCTCGTACAGTGTCACCAGCAGGCCCCTCCTCTCCCTCGGGGAGATCTCTGCAATGTACAGACACGCTCCTGTCCCCGACAGCGCTGTTCCCATGCCGACTATCACCCGGCCCAGTGTGAGTGCAATAAGTGAGGTGAATGCGATGAGCACGACAGTCCCTCCAACCACCAGGGCGGCGCTCAGGAGCAGAGAGCAGCGGCGGCCATAGCGATCCAGAACAGGACCTCCGGCCAGGCACATGAGGAGAGCGCCGAGCAGTTGGGAGCTGACCAACAGTTCCTGTTCCCGGCAGGAGAGGGACAGGAGGCTCCGCAGCTGCAGCAGGACTCCGGAGGTCAGGCCCATTTCATAACCCAGCATCAGGCCACTCAGAGAGGCCGCAAGGGCAGCGACCACCACCAGCCAGCTGCATTCTGGAGAGACGGACAGAGACAGAGAGTCAGAGAAAATAAAGTCACAGCTACACAACTATAGGCCTGTACACAGTTGCTTAAACCCAATTTTACCAGCCAGGACAGGTTTCTCGTATTTTCAACACAAACACACACACGCACACATGGAGATCATGTGGGGTCGGACTAATATAGACAATATGCATGTTTCTCTATTATTATGGTTTGTGCAGAAAATTAAACTATAGTGGGAACCAAAAATAAGGGAGATGATTAGCTTGATGCTTCAGCAGACATCTTTGGCAGTGAGGTGTCAAAGAGCAAGCCGCTGAACCTCTTTCAGATCAGGCAGGAACTCCCACTCTGACCTTCTTGGAGTTCAGCCTGCAAGACAACTACTTGTTTTCTGTGGTTGTTTAAACAAGTAGTTCTTGTTTACTGCTAGTCAAGTTTTAACGCAGCATGCGGTCTCACATGTAGTTGCAGTGATGATGTTACAGTCTAATAATCTCAGCGAAATCAAGAATGCCAGAAAGCTGTGGGTTAAAGGAAAAAAAAAATCTGAAGAATAACATTGGATAGGTTTGTGCACAGGACACTCAGGTGGTTTGGAATACAAAGCTGAAATCAACAGTGTGTGGAGAAAGGGCCACTTCACACTGGGAGGGGAAAAAGGAATAATGCTTAATATTTTTTTAAAGGTCTGTCACTGAGAACACACAAAATGTCATATAAGATCAATTAATTACAGAATAACAAACATAAAGGAATTGAGTGCCATAACTTTTGTCTGATTCAGAGCTTTTCTCCCTTTAGGTTTCCCGTAACCACATGTCCATAATAGTGCTGACTGTGTGGAATTAGAGGTTGGAAGTTCACAAGAAGAATGCAGAAGCAAAGTGCAGTAACTCATCCTGTGTATGTATGTGTTTTTGTACTTCTTACATAGTGAGGACCAGAGGCAGTTTTTAACCAACAGGACTGAGGACTCTTTTGGGATGTGGTAACACTTCTTCAAAGGCATGTTCTAGGGATTAAAACTTAAAATTAGGTAATAATTAGGTTTATGGTCTGGGTTAGATATTTAATTGGGACTGTTAAGAGTAGGGTAAGGGGCTCAGAAATGTATTATGTCACTGAGGGACCTCACAAAATGTGTGTGAGGGGTTTAAGGCTTTATCTTGTGTATATCTAAAAGTTATCATTAGTGGACACTAAGGAAAGCAAAAAAACAGTCTTTTCATTCATATTCTTGTGTGTTTGAATAAAAATGTGCATTATTTATCACCTTCTTTATGAAATGTATGTCAACAGTTGTAACGATTTGGTAAATTAAGTTAAAATCAGACAGCCTTTTGTCATTATTCAGACACCTAAACAACAAAATTGGGAGTGCATCAACTGAAGGTGCTTTAAGGATAAACAACATTAAACAGACAAAGAGTAGAATAAATAAATATAACAGCAGGTTCCAATAAACAGAAACCCAAAGGTAATCAATGATTAAACAGAATGTTTTTTTCCCCATGCAGCATAAAGATTTATTTGCAGAAGGTGTTTGGTGAATGGGTGTGACAATTTTGGTATTACGCCACCAGTTGCAAAACGACCTGGCACACTGGCATAAAAACACTTATTAACAATTTTTGGTTTCAGTGTTAATAAATGTTGAAGGAACGGTCTATGTTAATAAGCCTAACATGCAACAAACCAGAGTATTTATCCCATTTTTATGAAATCTATATGAACAGTTAATAAGATTAGATAAAATAAGACGGCCCTTTGTCATTGTACTGACACCTATACAGAAACTGCATTACGGATAAAAAAGATTAAACAGATAAAAATGAGAACAGACAAGTAAAACAACAACTAAAACCCTTCGGAACAGAACAAGTCAAGCTGGTATAGAAATAAATAAACGTTATACGAAGGGGAGTGAATCAGATATATTGCACATACTGAAATATATATGATCTTTATCATTGTTGTTCATTGTAATTGTTTGCTGTACTTCTGAAGTATTGCCACTGACTTGAAAAAACTTTGAATAAAGGATTTGAAATATTATAGTTTAAACCTCCTGCCACGCCATGCCAAGATATTTAATTCCAATTGTCTAAATAATTAAATTCTCATGGAACAACATGCAGGAAAAACAGAGACGCAGCTGCAAACTGCAGGGTCCTGTCAAGTCATCTGCTTTGAATGTTGCACTGCATACCCCTTTCAATGTTTCTGCTTAACTGACATTATGCAATAAGGGGATTACAATTTACAGTTTAATACATTAGGTCATGCTCTTGTTGCAAGTCTTTCAGCTACTGTGTAATCGGCTCACAGATTACAGATACAGATACATTCATAGACAGTGCTACTTTGGTAAACCTGTTCTGCAACATTTTTAACTACACCTAAACCAATACTACTTTTCTGCCCCAGACACCAATACCCAGACCTGGTTAATTTTGCTGTGTTGAAAAGGAATAATTCTTGATCAATATTCCAATGATTAACAATTATACAACATTTTAAACACATTTTACACCTGGTCTCTTGATTATTAAGTCCATGACATACAAACACATTTTTCATGGGTGGAGTTTTCTATTTGGATTCTTTGTTGACATTTTGGCTTGCAATAACCTGTCAGTTGGGCTGTGTATTGGCAAGAATATCATGATACTGGGATACAATTAGGGTTGTAAGCAAATCATCAACTTACATGTTGATAGTTCATTTCAGTAATTGTAAGTATGGTATTTGCAATATGCACCAATATAAGTTTCATATTGCTGCAAATTGCCAATACCAATAAATATGATGCAGAAAAAGATATTTAAGGTGATATTTGAGACCCAA
>JAOWBC010000383.1:6462319-6485845 GCA_028566105.1 Hypoplectrus providencianus | reverse complement strand
GTGTGTGTGTGTGTGTGTGTGTGTGTGTGTGTGTGTGTGTGTGTGTGTGTGTGTGTGTGTGTGTGTGTGCTGGTGCAATAAAACACATTGCTCCAGACCTTCTAACCTGACTGCTGGGTGGTATCCATTTCATCACACGCTATGTTCTAGGAAGGCAAGGCGGCATGTGTGTGTGTGTGTGTGTGTGTAATCAAACAGTGTGACACAGCACAATAGTGTTCCCTAGCCAAAACACAAAGGGTGGGACACACACACACACACACACACACACACACACTCACACACACTCACACACTCTGCTTCTGTGGTAAATGTCACATAAACCTCACCGGGGGATGTGGTTTTACACACTCGCTTAACGGATAGGGCGCGTCCCAAGTGTTCCCCTCTTTTCCTAAACTGGCACGGCGGGGTGGGGGGGCGTAACACCCACCCTGCTCACATGCATGCACCATGAGCTGCACGTCTCATCTCACAACGCATTAATTAAGTCCTGATCAGATGTTCAGCAAGGTGAGGAGGCATGTTTAATGGGGGGCAAAGGGGGCCGAGGAATGTGCTAGAAAACGTGATCAGGAGGAAGATGAAAGAGGATGCTGAGGACGGTTGCAGCCGGCAGACTTCAAAGGCTGCTTCAATTTTGTATTTACTGCCCGTCAACATGCTTCCTCTTTAAAGGAGCAGATCCTCTTTAAAGTCGAGTCGTATAAGATGTGATTCATACATCAGTGTATTACCGAGAGCAGATGGCAGTCCGGTAAAACAGCCCAAAGTATAACCAGGGCCATGGATGATAATTTGATTACAGAGGTGTGGGGGGGTGGGGGGGGGGACATGAGTACCTTTAACAAAACTCACTTTTTCAGTTCACTATGTTTTCTAGTGCTTCTTCTAGTTTTCTATTGTTACTTTTAAGTTGACTGTTCCATTTATTGGTTTGACCTTTTGTAAAGCAAGTAGCAAAACATTATCACCTAATTCTGTGTTTCACCTTGTTTGGACTTTGAAAAAGTGCAGAGGACATGTCCCCTGTGTCCCCCCCTAGAATTACTGTCCATGCCCTGGGGTGTGATCTGGGGAGGGGGATATTTTGCCCAGGCTATAACTTTCTTGTGTTTTTCATTTTTTTTTTTTCCATTCTGAGTTATATGTATGGCATAATGAACATGTTGTTTAAACGCTCTAAGCAGTAATATATAAATTATTTCAATGCACTTTATGTTTAGTGCAAAGTTAGCAATTGTTAGCTTACTACCTTGAGTCAGATATCTCTCTAATCTCGATGCGTTTCCTATTCCTCTCTTCATAGACGTTCTCCAAACGATCAGTGACAGTTCTGCACTTATTTGCTTTCCTTACATCAGCAGTCTGGTCATAAAAACAAGGTCCTGTAAAGAGGCGCGCACTGAGGTCTGCATGACGTAAAACAAGAGCAGACTTTGACCGAGTGCACTGAATTACACCAATTCAACACATGTGAAGTACAAGGTGCGCTGGTAGAAATGTGAATCATTTTCGGGGGAATGTTAATCCATCTTCAGACCCGGTAACTCCTCTGACATTATCAGCAGCATCATCTCGCTTCAGAAGATTCACAGCATTCCACAACAGAGCGTTGATGTAACTTTGAAAGAAAACATCAAAACACATTGGACTACATTTGACATTTATGTAAGGCTTTAATTTGGGTCAGCAGCGTTACAGAGAGCTGAAGAAATACCAGACAACGATTAGCTTTTCGGGTTTGGTTAGCTTAAGGCTAAACAGGTCTGTGCTCGCTCTCTTTGTGTTTACCTGCCCGACCAGAAAACCTTTTCACTCGACTATAATCAATGTTCAGTCGTCTTATTTAAAAAAAAAAAAAAAAAGTTTCTTCCTGAGGTGTCATTCAGGACACCAACCTGCAGAGTAAACTTTTAAAGGATGTTGGATTAAGCTGCTGTTCTGAACCTCATAAACTGTACTTTTGACTTCTCCTCCGGAAATGGGCATTAAATAGGTTTCTGCCTTATCTGGTCCCACCTTGTCTGGTTTGTACTTTTCTTTTCATAATTTAAAGCCCTAACACACACTGCTCAGTGCATTTTAGTGGTCCAAAAGTAGCAGGAATGTTCAGCAAAGAACGAATAAAAAAGAAATCATGATGTTAAAGCTTTCTGCAATGCGACAGATTCTCTTGCTGTTGACATTTCTATTGTTTCTCAGCTTGTTTATGTGTCTCTATTGATGCAGGATGACTTTCTCTGACCTGTGTATTCTATAAATGTGATTTAATTAGAGTAATCTGACAGGGCGGGAGCAGATTTGGTTGATGAACGTCCAGAGATAGGCCATCTTTCTTTGCCCCCTCAGTGTTTGATGGTGACGGTCTTCACCTCGGTGAAGAAGTGGTACGAATCCTTCCCTCCCTCCCTCCCCACGCCAGAGTTCTTCATCCCTCCAAACGGCAGGTTCAGATCTCTCACCAGCCAGCAGTTGGTCCACACCATACCTGCCTGTAACCGACTGGCCACGCGGTGAATCTTCCCCACGTCCCGGGACCAGACGGTGGCTCCCAGACCGTAGCGCACGCCATTGCCCTTGGACACAGCCTCGTCCTCTGTGTCGAAAGTGCAGATGCAGGTGACGGGGCCGAAGATCTCCTCCTGCATGACGCGGGAGCTGTCAGGGACGCCCGTGATGACGGTGGCCGGCATGAAGTAGCCTTTGGCGTTACGCTCAGGGAGGCGCAGCTGGTCGACTCCCTCGCCACAGTGGATGGTCCCGCCTTCGGATTTGGCGAGAGCGATGAAGCTTCGGACCTGCGGACAGAGGAGATGAAGAAGGATTAAAGTTTAACAGTTAGGATTATCTCTGTACGATTATCACAGCCACAGTGATATACCATAGAAAAGTTGGGGGATAATATAAACATCATTCACTTCTTGTGCATTTTGTCTGTTTTGAGCTGGACAGCCATTAACCTTAACTACATAATAATATTTTCTCCTTTCTAAACAGTTTCTAAGAAGAATTTATTAAAGAATATGATTTTTATTTCATTTTTTCAGTTTTGAGGGGATTATGTGAAAATGTTGCAAAATTACAACATATCACAACTTTAATTCAAACAAATACCACAGAGTATAAGGCACTGATAAATTAATACATTCAAGTTATGTCTCTTTGTATGAATTTTCCTGATACAATACTGCTAGCAAGCTAATTAATTTGACTTATTACATTTGTAAATGTATTGTTGCATGTTATAAGGTAAGAAAATGTAAGATAATGTTTTTTTTGTTTGTTTTTTTCAAAAATTGTTTATCGTAACACGAGTCCAGCTCATCACCTTCTCCAGGTGCTCCTTGCTGATGAGGGCCCCGTTGTTGTTGCTGGGATCGGAGGGAGCGCCTGTCTTCCACTTCTTGGCTGCAGCCACAAACTTCTCCAGGAAATCAGAGTAAATGCTTTTCTCGACGTAGATCCTGCTGGTGCACAGACAGATTTCTCCCTGAGAGGGAAAGAGAGATGAGAGGAGGTAGAAAGATTATGATGTGTGATCCTTGAAGTGCTGGTTGTTTTCACGCGTCTGCTCCTCAACAAAAGGTGGTCTGTGATGTCCCCCATGTGGACAAACCTGGTACTGCACCCTCAGCACATACACACATAACAGTTAATAGTGATTATAATAATTAAAATAAAAAAAAAAGCTTATCTCTAGTTTTGTAGCACTTAAAAAAAGTGCTTTAAATTAAATGAAATTAATTGTCAAATGAATCAGGAATAATTCAGCTATTGACTCGAACTAGAAAAAAATTAATCTTTTGGGAAGAATTTTTCTTCGCATTCTCATGAAGATTTACATGAAAATATTGACACTACTTGGTTGCCTGTTCTGTTGACAGGTAATAATAACTGCTGAACAGAAACTCTAAAGCTTACTTTCTACATGGAAAACAAAATCTGAACTGTAAATTACAACAAATCAGTACTGTATGAGGTGTTACGTGCTTGAAATGACCTGATATTAGTAACAAAATCTAACACTCCATCTTCAGTCTGTCATTCGCCTCCAGACTCATTGATTTCTATGGGGGAGGAGGAATTTGATTTTCTCTAAACAATCAACAGATACTTCAGCTAACTCAGCAGGCTAACTTCTGGTTCAGCCCTCTAATAACTTGAATGTAGACAAAATACTCATCCTGCAGCTTTTCACATGAAATTGGCACAAACTGTTCAAATCCAAAAGGGAAACAAGACACTCTGCAAAGGGCATAATGGTTAAACATTGTGAACCATTAAAACAGGATTTGTAAACTACAATATCAGATGAGATATTGGGGGAAACTCTTATTGCATCAGTGCAGCTGATATGAAATTTTAACAAAATTACTGGCTTTGAGCTGACTGAGGAAAATCCAGCTGAAATCTACAAATAAGCTACATTTTTGATACACACTTTGTGGAGGGTATTCCCAAACACATATTCAGTTGCTTTAGTACAAAACAACACACAGTAAGATAACATTTTCTTGCTCAATCACAACTTTGTGGTGCCTTCTTTGATGATAATCCACAAAAGAGCATTTAACATACAAAAGAAGTAATGACAGCACCAGTAAAAGTTACCAAAAGTCTTAAAACACTCCTTACTTACCTGATTGGAGAAGCTGGATCGAACCGTGGTCTCGATGCACTGATCCAGGTCTGCATCAGCAAAGATAATGGCCGGGTTTTTACCTCCCAGCTCCAGAGAGAGCTTCTTACAGTAGGGGGCGCTCCGCTCTGTGATGCGCTGGGCTGTTGCCGTGGAGCCAGTGAAGGAGACCAATGGGACTTCAGGATGTCCCACGAGGGCGTCGCCCGCTTTGGGACCAGTGCCAAATACGATGTTGACCACTCCTGGGGGAACGCCTGCAGAGATGCATGCAATTATGCATAGTTTATAACTCATATGAAATAAAGTGTATTGCTGTTGCATTGTGGGAGCTGTAGTCGTACCAGCCTGCTGCATCAACTTGCACATCATCCAGGCCGTCACAGAGGTCATCTCACTGGGTTTGGCCACCACCGTGTTGCCTGTAGCGATTGCAGGTGCGATCTTCCAGGTCAGCAGGTACAGGGGCAGGTTCCAGGGGCTGATCAGACCGGCTTCACACACAGCAACAACATTTAATGTCACATAAAGCACAAATATGTTTACAGGTTCGGATGCAAACGCTGTGAGCTCTCACCCACTCCCACAGGGCAGCGGATGGTGTAGTTCAGGCAGCCCATGTGGTCAATCTGGCTGCAGTCGGTGGTGTGGTGGAGCACCGAGGATGCAAAGAAGCGGAAGTTGTACGCCGATCGAGGAATATCAACATTGCGTGCAAATGTTTGTGTTTTCCCTGTAATGTTAGACCAGACAGAAGTCATGAGCAGCAGAGAAGAATGCAGCATGTGTTTGTGTTGCAAATTCTTCACATATAAAGAATGTAAAAAGCATCTTGATTTTTACAAAAGTGTCCAGAGCTCAGGAAGTCCCCTGTCTGGTTGTCCTCCAGATAGAGAATGTGGAGCGGGTTGACCTTTGACCTTTTGGATATGAAATGCCATTCCTATTTTTCATGGATATCACGATTCACCTGATAATATTATATTTGCAGGTTTATTGGTATTAAACTTTTTGTAAACACTATTGTGGAAATAACTTTGGACTCAAGAACTGACGGACACTTTTCACCATTTAATGATGTGACCAGGCCATTAATCAATCAATCATGGAGACAACTGGAAGATTAATGGACAATGAAAATACACAACTGTCCCGGCCCTGACCACATTAGCAGTCATCAGTTACTGCACCTGAACTGAAGCTGCTTATGAGGGGTTTTTGAAGTTTAGATTCTAAATTCAATCCCAGAGCTGAGTAACACACCTTGGTCTCTGGACTCTGCCTGGACCAGCTCCTCCAGGTGTTCGTCTATCAGGTCTGCCAGTTTGTTGAGGACCTCAGCTCGCTTCTCTTTGCTGGTGGCCGACCAGCCGGGGAACGCCTCTTTAGCTGCCGCCACCGCCGCGTCCACCTGCAGAGCACAGAGAGGTCAGCATATTGATCTGTCTGACTGCTTTGATTATTAGCTGAGATCAATCAGAGGGATGCAAGAAAGGGAAATGAAATACACAATTATGTTTTTAAAAAGTTGCCACTGTTTGGTTTTTTTGTGTGTGAAAAGGATCTCTCTTTGCTTGAAATCTGGGGTGTCACAGATTAAGGCTGTCTGGGGGAAAGAGGCAAAAATTATCGTTACATCGAATGGGATAACAATCAAAGGGTCATAAGATGTCAAATCCATGTTGTCAGCGTCCTGTCCGACACGCCTGACCTGTGTGTTTAATGATTACTTCGCTGTTGTCTCTGTGTAAAGTTCAAAGGTGCTTTCAAAAGTAGTGCTGCTTTACAAGCTGTCTGAACCTGGATATTCATCCACTATGTATGGTAATAAAAACGCACTTTGCTTTTCATTTCCTGGGACATCCGCAAAAATAAGAGCTGGTTTAAAGGCAACCATGAATGCAACCCATGCAGTAACAGCACCTGTAATATAAAGCAGTCCTGCTCCAAGTACCTACAATAAAGACTAGTAAAGTTTATAAGTTTGTTATTGTCTTATCATGGGATAACAGAGCACATGAAGTGATTATTAACTTAAGAAATAAAATGATGAGTCACAGCAGGCCAAAGAGGAACAGAATGGCTGCCAAATGACCCCTAGCCTTGCAAGTTGTTCTGAACATTTATGGGAAATTCTGATATTACAACACTGCTGTGAAAATCTCTGCAATCTCTTAATTATGCACCTCTGCAGGGATTTCGCACTGCAGAAAAGCAGCCTCGCCTTTTACTTGAATGCATTTATTCTTAATGCAATAAAGGCTTCTGCAGAGAAAGCTGCAAATGCACCATGCAGGTTAATAAAAATAAGTAATACTACTCACCTCCTCTTTGCCACTGTCAGGCACTCTGCAGTAAACCTCTCCGGTGGACGGATCATAGGAGTCGATGTGACTCCCACAAGGGACGAACTTCCCTCCGATGAAATTCTCCAGAACCAGGTATGAGCTGTTCGCCATGGCTGATATGAATGAATACTAATGAATGGCTGCTCAGGCAGTGATAGAGCACATGAAGTAGCTGTGGAGGGAAGTCGTCTGAGCTGATCCTCCCACATTACAGGCAGCCATGGGCTAATTATTCTCCCAGGGCTCATTGCTACTGATAAGAGATCATACCTGCTTTGGAAACTTTATTAAAGTGTCCAATTGTGTGCAAAACAAGTTAAAGGTTATTTTTTCCCCCCAAAAAATAAAAAAATTAGTTGCAGTACACACGACAGAATCAGGAGCCTACTAAATTCACAAAAACACCTTATAAAGGTACGGCTCAGATAGAATCAAATATCACTTCTTTTTTTTTCAAATAACTCAATATACAATCAAAAGTTGTAGAGTATGTTTAAAACTGCTGGCGTGAGCTTTTTTCTTTTTTCTTAAACACAAAGCATCCACCAGATGGCAGTAGTTAGTCAAGGCAATATGTTCACTGACGCAATATAAATTCACGATGGTGTTCCGGATCACTGATCTCCACCAAAATCTAATCACCTCTTCCTTGTCCCAATACTTATGTTGTCTGAAGATTCATCCAAATCCATGCAGTATTTTTGAGGCCTTTAGAACACAAATATCAATCAGTCAAACACCAGCAAAAACATAACCTTCGTTGGTAATAACAAAGGAAGTAAACCACTGAATCCCTCATTCACTACCATGGATAATTTAAAGTCACCAAATAAACCTAGGCTGCATGAACTGTGGGAGGAAGCGTCTCCTCACACTTGGTTGTGCTGTACCGGACTGCAATGTGAGCGGACACCAATATTCCACCCTAGTGAAAACAGTACGAGCATCCTGAGGTGAAACCTTTGCGTGAACGCTGTATGAAAGTTCAGAAAATGACATGACCTTACTGTATGCAGCCTTTAAAACCAGGGAAAAAAAAATTATGTTCCGATTTCCAAAATTGCAGATGATAAAAGTCCCTTATCATGGTATCAACTGAATATTAGCTACAGGTATGACAGCACAGAGTCATAGAATGTAAAATGTCAGAGTAAAAAAAAAAATTAAAAAAAACATTTCAAAAGTGTTTCTAGCCATGAAACTGCAGAATTGTGGATCTTTGGTTTCCTCTATACTGTGTTCATTTTAAATATCTTTCAGCGTGTATCATAACAGCATTTCAGTTTTGCACAAACCCAACAGCATGTCTGTGATTGTTCTGGAAGAAGACTCACATTTTATATTCTTCTAAGACCGTGCAATGAGGCCTTCCAAGATGCAAGAAAGCCCAATGATAAGGTGTAACAGGTGGGAATAAAGTGAAGCTCCTGAGTTGGAAACGGATGCTGACACGAGGCAAGACTTTGTTTAAAACACATGCAGTGAAACAACTGCTTCTTGCAGAGAGATGCATGGATCAAGGTTTTCTTCATGTAAAAGATTAACTTTTATAAGGCTCCCAGGATGGCTATGGCCGATAAATCACCACCAATGAATTGGACCGGTCATTGTTTTATAGAGCTGTGAGCTTTAAGAGGAATGCGAGCTCAAAGGGCCTCGAAATTACACATCTGTAAATAACATGCCATTTCTCAGAGCTGTCACTTTTCAGAAGAAAGGTTTGAGCTGAGGAAGCCACAATGTCAACCATCCATTTCCAGAGAAAGTGATTCGCCGTCGCTGATATGGGCCACCACAAAAACAACAATTCTAGATGCCTTCAGGGGCCCTCAGTGGTCTGCGGCACTCTCAGGCTGTGTTTCACATGGTGGCGGACACACGTGTGGCTGCATGATGTTCTGTCTGTAGCATGATAATGGGATATATAGACACTGGTTGTGTTGAATTAAGAGAAATCAAATGACGTCAATCAAATGTGTCCTCAGTGTGTTAAGAGTTTGATTCCTCTGCTGCTCTGTGTCTCTACACCCAACTTTGCTGTGCAGGCAGGAACTATTGAGATGAATCACTGTTAACCAGAGATTTAATCTAACAGCCCCTTCGTCACATTTTTATAGTTAACACGTCTAAAAATAGCCACCTCTGAAACCCTCGGAGTCAAACATGCCATCTGGCACTATATGCATCTTTATCTGATACTACGAATTTCTGTTTTCTCTCCAGGGCGCCACAGTAGCACGTCCATGACTGTTGTTTTGATGAGTTTAGGGCTTCTGAAGCGCAGTAACACTAAATTGATTTAAAAAAATATATTGTGCCAGTAATTATAGTACAAAATGATTACATATTTGAGATATAAAGTTTATTTTTTTGAGAATAATGTTTATCATTATCATTACATCAAATATAACTTAAGTTATTATTTATGGAAGAAATTGACCTAAAAAACATGTCTATATGTATATTTTGTCTTTATAGAACACAGAAATTTCAAATTTTCAAATTCACTGATTTTCTGCAAAAAAAAAAGTTTTTTTTTATGTTTTTCTTGGGATGAGTTTTCTTCCACTCATCGTTAATTAAATGATTTTCTCCTCAAGTTCCCTTTCTCTCTCATAAAACGTTGACCAATATTTTAGCAGGCTTTAAAAGTTTAGTTAAACTGGAACTCTGCCCTCTGCATTTCCACATGCAGAGCTGCCTCCACCAACATTAAAACACTCCTGTGGTGTTCTTTACACTCTGCGGCAGTGAGGTGTGTGCTTCTTGGTGCTTTCCAACCCCAGCTGTGTCACCTTCAGACCTGACAGGAAATGCTCATCTCTACATTTTCACTTCCTACTTACTTCAACATATACATTCTGACATATAGAAAACCGCAGCTTTTCACTGCATGCCAACGTTTTCGTTGCCGTGCCAGATGCTTTTTTTTTTTTTTTTTTTTTTTTACAGGCTGACCATAAACCTGTCAGAGAGACAGAAAGGGACGCTTCACATTACTGAAATCAAAACTCAAAGCATTTTCTTCAGATTTCTGATGTCATGTTCATTTAGCATCGTCCTCCTTCACACCAACTTCACCAACACATGGAAAGAAACAGACCCACAGATCCTTAAACCATCCTCCTCCTCTTAGCTGAGACTTTAAAAAGAAAAAAACGATACGAGATGTGCGCTTCAAAAAGCACATTGTTGCTTTACTGTAGAAGCATTTCAAGTATGTTTTGTTAACATCAAGAGTGAAAGCTGAGTGAGTTTCCCTTTTTGTTCACAAACTACTCGACCTCGGTTAGATGGTCCACTTGGCTGTCATTTGAGATGCATACATGCTCATGATTACATGTTAATGTTCTTGCTTTGCACTCCTATGAGATGCAACATTTCATTATTTCATGATCTAAATTAAAAATTTGTCATTTCAGGTTCACGGTTTCTGATTAGGAGAGCCAATATATGGAGAAAAAAGCTGTGATGTAAATCCTTTTAACTTTTATGTTAAGAAATATGGACTTATTTCACTCTGTACATACAGCAGAAAGCAAGCGTCATGCTTACAACACAGCTGATTTGATAAAAGCTCCAGTTAAATGATCCGCTGTGGCTCCTTCAGGGAACGAACAGTGACTTTAATCACTGAAAACCTTCCACAGTCGATTGTATTATTCATTTGGCTATCGGACTGTGAATTTTTGTGACGCGGGGGGAAGCTGGGTGAGGAGGATGCTGCTCAGCATGTTGCCACCAATTTCTGTGCAGTTAGTGTTGATCAGAGCCGTCAGGTGAAGCAGCCGCTGCGCTCGATGGAGAGGTGGGTGGATGAATGTGACGCTCTGAGTCCATGAGTGACGTCTGTTGAATTGCACTTTGTCTGCGGCTGCAGAGCGAGGGCTGACCGGCTCCTCATTCTTTGATCTAAAGAGAGGACAAATCAAAAGGAGGAAAAACAGAACAGTTTAAGACACAAAGAGTAGGATTTTCATTTTTTTATTTTTTTGACAAAAATGGACTGTCCATGACAGACCTCTAAAATGCCTAAATACAGATATATAGAGCAGAGAACTGCAGTTTATATAAATAGTTAAAACATGAACTTGTTATATGCAATAACACAATCTAGATATTGTTTGACTTTGTCCTAAAGGAGGCTGCGCTTCACCTCAGTGACGACCCCTGCAGCGATGGTGGAGCCCACATATCTGAGCATGAAGCGGCCCAGCTCCTTGTAGTCCTTGTACAGCTCTAATGAGACCGGCCTCTGGGTCTGGATCTCCACGATGGCATTCATACCTTTACTCAAACACCTGAACAGGACACAACGGGGAAACAAGGATGACACAAGGTGCCTTTTTTCTAGAAGAATGTCAAAGCATGATTACGTTACATGTTTAATACATTACATATTACATATTTAAGTTGTTTTCCTGACTTTGTGCTGCACAGTGAGGTTTGTCCTTAAGTGAACTGTAGATTTGTTCCTGCTGCTTCTCACACAGTAAATTCAAGGACTTTTCAAGACTTTCCAGGCCTTGTTTTCCAAGTTTGTATCAAGTTAATTACTCTGAATAATTACTGTTACAACACTGAAAATATTTTATAATAACAATGAAGAAAAACAGCAGAATTATTATATATTTTTTTAAATTTTAACAGTGAAGAGAACTATAATTATTAATATTTTCGCAACATAAATATATATATCTAAACTCTGCTTAGATATATATATATATATATATTTATATCCCTTTTTCAAGCAATTTCAAGGAACTGTGGGAATCATGGCAATAATAAGAATACTAGCCACTCACTTTGGTTTCTTTTTGAGGACCTCACCGCTGCTCTTGTGTAAAACACTGACCAGTTTCCTGATGGTGGCTGGCTCGCTGACTGTTTGGTAGTGCAGCAATACCTTAACACACACACACACACACACACACACACACACACACAGGCAAAGACACACACAGTAATCAAGCATGCACGCTGTAATTGAGTTGCAACCCCCCTCCATCCAGCACACATGTGATATGATAAAGAAGCTAATATTAGCGCTCACTGGGAAGCCTTGTGTGATGGGGACCTCGATGTTGAAGAGCAGGATTCGGGCTCTGAATCGAGTACAGACTCGAATAGGCTCCTTGGGATCACAGAACACACAGCCCACACTGGAAGGAAGCAGGGATCAATAGGTATGGAAACCAGGTGTGCAGTCCCAACATATACAGACATCACCATGGTGAAAGCAAAACTGACTTTTGTGTTGATGTCAAATGAACTTTTTGTTTACTTTATCTTGATGATATCCATGCCGGTGACTGTCAGGCTGACATGGTCTCCGGCTGCAGCCCAGTCCAGAGCCTCGTCATGCAGAGTGATACCTGCACAGACAGAGTGTGAGTCCCCCAGCTGCCACAAGATGGCAGCGCTGCTCACCGCTCACTCAGGCTCATTAACATGCAGAGATCTGACGTGTTATTTACCTTTCTCTGAGTCATAAGAGTGAACAAAGAATCCGTCATATCACTTTGTTTAGCAAAGAAGACAAATATTAGCCACATCAGAAAATAATATAAATAGTAAAAAATGAACACACATTTCTCTTTAAATATAAATCAAACTGAGAGTATAAGAGTATATAGATGTTTCAAATGTTTAACCAAATCACAGAGTAAAAATATTGATATTTCATCCTTATCCCTATTTTCTATATGTCTCATTTAAACTTTAGCAAAAGACTGGAGCGGGGCAACCATGAATGACTCAGCCGGGACAAACAAAAACTCACTAACAGCACCGCAGGCTGTTTACACAGAGCAGAGAGGAGAGGACAAGAGGTTGTAAAAATACAAATTGTTCAATATGCTTTGTATGTTTATTTATTTTCAATATTAGTAACAATACTGAAAAAAATATTTTTGTATAATTTTTGTGAAATTAAAAAAAAAAAAAAAAAAAAGATTTTCTTCGGTTTTTATTATTTTTTGCTTTTATAGCCTTATTTTTTTTTTTTTTTTAGATATTTTTTTGACCAAACAGTCAATTCATAATAGATAATAAATAAAACAATGAAAATGGCCATAACTCTATAGCTGCACAGGCTTCATGCTGCTGGAGATGCAGTAACAGAGCCTTGGTGAGAATTAGTTTGGCCCTCATGTTGAATCATATTATGACAAGTTATCATGAATTTTGTCTGCCCTTTCTCAGGCCATTGATGACACAAAAGCTCTTAGGAACTGCATGAAAATTAACATGTAGTACTGAAGTTGGCCACCATGCCAGACTGGCAGTAAAGACACACACAATACCTTTGACGGTGCAGGTTTCATTGGGGGGCATGGCCAGTATTCTCTCTCCGGTCTGAATGTACCCAGCCTCGATCTTCCCAGTGACACAGAAACCTGAACCCTGGTCTGGGAGGAGAAAGAGTAACATCAGCTTGAACTTTAGAATAAGAGAAATGCAAAACACCTAAGCTGTTAGTTCATGTCAGAGACTTCACCTTTGAACACATCAGAGACGCACAGTCTGAACGGCTGGTCTACAGATCTCTGAGGGGCTTTGAATGCATCTTTAGAAGAGAGGGAAACAAAACAGTGTAAGAAAAGAGGAAGAAAACAATAAGAAGCAAAAAGTTCAGACAATATTACGAGAAGCCCGGTGACCAGTGGTGATGAATCATTTTCACTTGTACTGGGTGTATTTTCTCTTCCTGGGCATAGGCATGACCATCCGGACACAAAATCCACGAGGCAATCATTCTGGCAGTGAGTCAGTTTTAAGTAAAATTCCAGTCAAAATGTGTGCATTGCATCAGTTTAGACTGGTTCGATGGTTTCCAACATCAGCAATTCATAAAGAATCAAACCAGCATTAACTCCAATCGGAGGGAAGCATTTTTATTTTTATCCGAGTAAAACGTGACTGCAGCATACTGACCATTCCAACTGCCAGCAAGAGAAGTGGAATATGAATGACGAAAAGAAAAACTAATGCACATTTTTACTAGAGCCCTAACCATAAGGGATTTTTGAGACCGATACTGATTTTAGAGGCGGAAATATTGATCGAAATATCGATAACTGATATGGTGGCTTTAGACCTTTTTTTATGTGGACTGTGTACTGATATTTTTTTTTAACCACACTGCTAATGAATTCAGAGAGCTACTTTCTCAAAAGTAAAAGTACAATTTTAAAATTTTTAAAATTAATAATTAAATAATATTTAACATTGTTATACATTGTTAAACAATGGACTACATTGTTAGTCTATTATTGATAACAGAGAACATAACGAAGCAATAGGGATCAAATTATTTGCTAAAAAAGCATCATTACTGTCAATTTCAGTCAACTGGCGTATAATGAATAAAATATCATTCTATAGTTTTCATAACAGACAGCATGTATCTGTCAAATGAAGAATCAGCCAGCCTGTTTTCACAGTGCAAACTCGTCCCCACCTGAATGCACAATAGCAACACAAATTAATGGTGAGCACAACATTGATTCTCTGTACTTTTAATTTTTTGACTGGCAGAGGTAGCATGCAAAAAATTTCAACTTGGACCCGTAAAATTCTCAGGGACATTTTCAGCGGAGCACGTAGCCATCCTGATCTGTGATGATTCATGTTTGGCTTTACTTGTTTCTGCTTTGCTTCCTGAGACTTAATCATCACTCATGTGTCTATAGATCTTTCGATGTTAGTAATGTTTAGTTTGCTTTAAAACTGCTCGGAGTAGTTATTGTGGAAAGCAATTTAACTCTAAATATATAAATAAGTTGCTGCTGCATCGACTACATCGATTTATTGGTAGCCATGTTTATTTACTTGTTTATATATTTTATATTATTACTTGACTACCCAACTACAATTTCATTTTTATGAATACGACTCATTCCATTGTTTGAATATTTACTTCTTTAAGTTAAATAACTTCTTTAAATATTTATTTCTAGTTTAGATTCTGACTGACGGGAATTTAATGCAGTGCAATCAACTTGTTCAAACATTTGCCTGAGAAAGATGGTGAAAACTGCAAAATTGCATCTTGTTATAATGTTTTTACTTTTCCCAGAGAGGCCATGGTTTAGAGTCAAAAGGCAGTAAATGTTTTGGGCAGCCTGCGCCGTGCCAGTGTGCATTACCGATCTGCTCCAGCAGGCTGGGACCAGAGTACCACGAGGTAAGCTCTGACACTGAGCTCCTGGTGGCCAGGTTTTCTCCTGAAAGGCCGCTGCTGGGGATGTAGAAGACATCAGACTCCTGGAAAAACACACAAACACTGGATTAACCAAAAGGGAGGTGAGGGAAGAACCAGCTCTGTGCCAGTCCCTTACAAAAATGATTTTTTTAAGATGATATGTGACAAACTCACCTTGAACCCTGCCTGCTTAAGAAAATGGCCAAGTTTGGAAACGATGTCTTGGAAACGCTCTTGTTGCCAGTTTACCTGATTTGTATATACACATAAAGGAAAAATACACAGACAGAAAAAGTTTCCCCTTCAGCACGGCCTTGAGATGGAAATGTGTCAGCAACATGCCAGCGATTATAGGAAACAAAAGCACAATCACACACAGACACACACAGTTCCCTGAGGCCTTCTTTGCTCCTGACTAACACGTTTAGAGGTGAGAAGTGTGGAACTTTCAGAAAAGGTTCATTTTATTACAGACCAAAATCTATGAATTGTAAAGTTAATAGCAGCGCATGACAGAATATAAAAACATCTGCTCATTGTTTAACAAAACAGATAATATGAAAGTGTGCTAACATTAAAAAAAATCACCAATGTAGTAAATCTCTAAAAACATCCCTGCTGTGTGTTTCAGTTCTGACCTGGTCCATCTTGTTGACGGCTACAGCCAGCTGAGTGACGCCCAGCGAACGCACCAACAGGGCGTGCTCTCTGGTCTGACCGCCGGCCTCGAAGCCCGCCTCGAACTCTCCTCGGCTGGCATCGACCACCAGGACCGCCACATCGGCCTGGAGAGAAAACAGAGGGAGAAGATAAGAACTCTATGCTAGGCTAAGCTAACGCTGCACTTCTGGATACGGACAACCACGGGGCTGAATGAATAACGCTTTTGCTCACTTATCAGACTCAGGGGAATATAGGAAGAGACTAAATTTCGTCTAGGGGTGGCTAACACATTTAAGACATGAGCTATTTCTGACACAAAAGAAAGAAACTTTTGACATTTAATAAACATATCATGTATTTTATTCCTATTGGTTACATAACTACAATGAAGCTTGAAGTAGTGACATTTGTCATATTCACTATTTTCCTTTTAGTCTTGATGTCTAATGATGTATTCATCTGTCAGATTCCATAAAAAAATATTAAGCTCTGTTATTAGCACAACTGTGAAGCTATGAGTGACTCAAGAGAAACAAACAGTCACAAGAAATCAGTGAATGGACAGAACTGCAGGCTGTTTACACAGAGCAGAGAGGAGAGGACGAGGGGGATGTTAAAAAAAAAAAGAAAGAAGGATTAGCAAATATGAGTAACATATTTTTTTATGATTCATGTTTATTGGTATTTGACACAGCAAATGAAAATGCCACGGTGAGAAAATGTGACAGGAAACAAAAAAAGAGCCCTGAAACTCTTTGTGGCACTCACGCTTAACTTAATAAATATCAAAGAGATGAATACAGTCAAAAACATCAAACAAACTGTGATGTTAAAATATTGAATATATAATAATAAATGAATAAACAGTTTATTGGAGAACATTAGAGGCTGATAAGTTTTATTCTAACTCAGAGTCTGTGAGAGGCAGACAGCTCGATTTGCTTGCAGCAGGAACTCCTTAGTCACTACATGAACGTGGGGACAGTCATATGGTAAAAAGAGAAATTACATTAGTGTCTCAAAACAGAGACAGACAAGCACACCCATGGTGCAAAAACACCTTGTGACACCAACACCCAAAACCACAGACGATATTTCAAATCAAGCTGGCGGGCGTGGCAGGCTGGGGGTGCACTGAACGAGGGAGAGTTTCTTTAATCGAGCCGAGGTTCGTTAAGTTAGGATCAGTTTCAGTGTGAGCCTCGATTTTATATATTCAGAGGTACCGGAGGAGTCAAATATTTTGTGTTTGAATTGTAGAAAATCTGTGAAGCACAAAAATCTAGCAATAACACATTATAACAGTATCAAACTGTGAAAGGGGATTTCATTACATTATCCTTTCCACTAACTACATTATATTTGTTATTCTTCACCTGTTATATGCATTTTATATGCATTTATAGGGAAGGTTAGATTAATATTTTTTTTTTTTTTGCATTACACACATGCACACTGGTGTTGAACTGTACATACATGTAGCTTTACAATTTGACTGAGTTGTAATTTTACAACTCCTTATCTTGATCATTTAAATTTCCACCTGGGGCACTAAAAAGTAAGAATAATACTAAATAAAAAGATTTAAAATTACATTTCTAAAAACAATATTTTGTCTTCGTAATGAACTGGTTTTAAACCATTATTGCCCATTTCTATCACTTTTCTTATACCTGCACACACACACTATTTTACCAAGATTAGGAGGTTCATACTGTCAAACTTCACTTTGCTGGGCTATATGCATTGAAGATGAAACATTATGTGCATTATTGGTAAAATAAAAGAGTAGAATTAAAATTTAAATAATAATAAGAAGAAGCAAACGTAAAGAAGAAAAATGTTTTTTTTTTCATTTCTTCTTTCATTGGCCGCACAATATAGAAGGCTGATGTGTATATTCTGTTGTTTTACAGAGGAAAGAGAGCAACATTTGTCAGATTAATCATTCGTTGACAACAACTGTTGGTGACAGTTCTTCATTCAAGAAAATAATCCCATAGTAACTGTATCTGTAGGGTCCAAATGCCATTAATTCCTAAACCACTATATTTCCTGCATTCCTTCATTTCTTTCCAATTATAAATTAACTATATTAGGATTCTGGACTGTTGGTCAAACAAAAGAGGAAACTTAAATCATCACTGCTGTAATTTCAAAGCTAAATTATGAAATTAATTAGATTGAATACTGGTACAGCATACCTGTGCAGCTCCTGTGATCATGTTGGGGATGAAGTCTTTGTGTCCTGGTGCGTCCATCAGAGTCACCACCTTAGAGTTCGTCTCAAACTTGGTCATGCCCACATCCATCGTCACACCTCTGAAGGACACGCAGATAAAGAAAGGAGAAGTTTATTACAACTATTACACACAATTTGGAACATCCAACTGCAGTGTGTGTAAAAGTTACACTTAGAGATAATGTGCTGAATGGCAGGTAGGGCTGGGTGATTATTCAAATATACGTAAGATTAATTACACCTCTTGACTTTTGTGGCTAAATGTATGTTTATCAATTACATTAGATTATTTTTTTTTTCTGTATTTGTCAGTTTATTGACAGACTTCAACAAAACAACTCAAACAATATTGATACCACATAAAGATCTTTCAAGCATGAAAATAAAAAATAAAAATACAATAAATTAACAAAAAAACATTAAATAAAAAATGTATGTAGGTTATATTTAATTTTGTATATATAAATTGGCAAGTTGTTTCTTTTTTTTTCCTTTTTTATTATTTGTAGTTGAATTGTATTTAAAGTTCACGATCATAAAAAGTTGTAATCATGTTACATTTTTTTTTTTATCTCAATTACATTTTTTTTTTATCCCTATAATCAAGCAGCCCTAGAGACTGGACTACCTTATAAGGTCATGCAGATTTAAAGCTTCCATCAACTTCAGTTCAAAAGCCAAATCTAGTGGGTGTGGCTCTCAGTCTCAGATGCTTTTTAGTGTTACACATTCGCTCCAGAAGTTACTGATAAGTGAATATGAATTCCAAACCAAGCCACTTTCTGTTTCTGATTAATTTCGCTTCCATTTCACTCTGGTAACAACGTCAGTGACGTGTTGTAGAAATCAGATTTTACATGTTATAAGGTCATCAGAAGGAAGTACTTCTTATCAGAAAAAACATTTCCCAGCTCGTGTAGGAAAGATTTTGTCCTTCGCATTAACATATTTTTCCACTTTACATCCAGGACATGTTTAGAAACACTGACACCAGCAGGAGGACAAGCTGTTAAAATCTACTTTTTAATCAACCCCAGCAGACAACAGGAAGAGACTGCAGTTTGATAAGAATGAAGTGTCCGTTTCCATCTGCTGCCAGTCCTAACCTCTTCATTCCATTTAATGGGGGACAACTGGGAATTTCCCTGTCTGTGAGGATTTATCTATTGATGTGCAGCTTCAGGTAACTGTACCTGTCCCTCTCCTCGCCAGTTTCATCCAGGACCCAGGCATACGCGAAGGAGGCCTTCCCCGCCTTCTTTGACTCCTGCTCATACTTGTGCATGGTGCGTTTGTTGACGTTGCCCAAGAGGTAAAGCAGGTGGCCCATCAGTGTGCTTTTACCAGCATCCACATGACCTGCAATAAAGGATTAAATAATAATGTCTAGGATTATGCAATAATGTCATAGATTAAAGAATAAAGAGAAAAAGAAACAGAAAGGAGAGAAAGGCGGAGAGAAGGGTTGGGCGTGATAGAAGAAACCAGGGAGGGATAGAGGGAAGAGTGAGGACAGAGGAAGAATTAACCAACAGTGATAAGGCAGGTGGAGGAAGAGAGGAGATTAGATATTGCAGAGGGAGACCACAGACAGGAGGAGAAGGAAAGAAGCGGCATTGCACAAGCGGAGACAGAAATGGGAACAAGGATGGAGGGTGAGAGGGGGGGAGGACAGTGGTAGAACGAAAGGTTTCACAGGCTGTGGGAAACTAGAATCATCTGCACTTCTGAAACTACCAAGTCACTTTTTCTGGTGTAACTGAGAATGAGAAACATGATTGAGCAACTGCATTGGTCTGCAGTTCCACTCATTCACTACAATTAAACTTACACTTATCAAAAAAAGCGACAATTTGAAGATTAAAAGTGGCTGCCCAGAGGGGAAACAGCAGAGTCTGTGGGAGCAATGAACCCTGCACTCGTACAGATTCAAAGATGTGGTGGAAAAACTGGGGCTTTTTTTTTTCTTTTTTTAAAAAACACCTTTGTTGCTATGTGTGGAGATTTTATCAGGGATTATCCATGCCAGTTTGAAAGAAACCTCCCATAAATCGGTAGCTATATAACTCAATATGTATAATTTTTGTAAAAATTTCAGAATCTGAAATACTCAAAAACAAGTTTTAGTGATACTGTATATTGTGTAATTAATTCCATTGTACTTCCTCTGTGGTTAACTGAGGCTCAGTGTTTGCACTGCAAGATAGTAAGCAAATAAGAAACTGTTATGAGGAGGGAGGATAAAAATAAGCTAAATCTTTTAGGTAAACTTTGAAGGGGAGTGGTTTTATGCTTTTTCTTCCTACCTATAACCACCAAATTCAACAGAGTTTTGCCACCCTGCCTCTTCTCCAGCTCAGCCTTGATATTGATCGACTGCCGAGCCTTTCCAGAGGAGCGGCCCGGAGTGGGAACTGCGGAGGGCTCGTCTCCGTTTGACCCTTTAGAAGGAGTCTCGGGACGCTTGGGCGTCGTCTCCGGGGCCGGGGCTGCGTTGGCGATTTCAGGGCTGCCGCCTCGGCGTGCAGGAGGAGCGACAACACCGTTCTCCCCTGTGCTGAAGAGAGAATGTGGAGGCGTTTATCGTGATGAAACACAACTCTGCAACGGATGATAATCATCCCAGCATTTAGCTTTCAAAATCAGTAGCAGCACTAATGTGTTCCTATTTATCTTCTATTTAGAATCGTTGTTATTGCCAATTAAGAAGAAGAAATTTGCTTGTTTGTATTGTGTATTGATACATTAGAACAAACTAAATAAAGTAAAATTAGATGTAGATTAAAAGAGATATATTATGATTTAGACTATATTAAGGCAAGTAACAGGAAAAAAATATAGTATATAGTCTATATACACATATATATATATATATATATATATATAAGAAGAAGCAGGTACAGTGGAACTAAAACTATTTTGGCCAGCTGAAAACCTTAAACCAATTTTACTAGGGCATCTTTTCTTTTTATGTGAAATAGACTGTAGGATGGCTTCCCACCATCTGCTGTAGGCAAATTCATTGATAATGGATTAACACCTCATTCAAACCTATTTAAATACATCAGAACTCTCCCTTTAGTTGTGTGGTACTGTTCAAGGAGAATGATTTGAGTACAGATGTGTGTTAGGTACCTTGGAACATCAAAGCCCATCGTCTGCTTCTTGCCGGAGACGGTCATGCGGGCCACTTTGGGTACCACTTCAGAGTCCACTTTGTGAGACACATCTCTGATTTTGGCTAAAGAGAACACAGGAACAAAGCTGTTCAAACAAAGGCAACATGACTCACTCTGGCTATTACCTATGACACGAGGAACACATTGCAATTCTTTCCCATGTAAAAGGTTCATAGAAGTTCATGAAAAAGGGTTTCTATGGTAATGGTAAACAGTCACCCTCATCTCTCATAAACAGGATTAAAAGGTTGCTCTCAACTGAATTTCCAGATACTTCACTGACCTGTGATAAGACAGTGCTGTAAAATTATCATTTAGATGGAAAACTTTGCGCACACACACTTCCACAAGTTACTCTATGGTTTCAAGTCAAACGATCACAAACTAAGGGTTGGTGGTACATGAGATATGATCTTATGGTTTCTACTTTTCTAGCTCTGTGGATGGAGTTCACAGATATGCTTCTATTTGACTGTCGAGCCATTATGAAGTAAACTCATCAAAGGGTTTGAAGTGAAATAACTAGTCTACACATGGCTGTGATTCATCATTAAACAGGAGAAGAACCTGAAAACAAACCAATTCCCCTTCGTTATATTATTATTAAGAATCCAGTGATGTTATTGCATTTGGCTTCTTTCAATAAATGGTCAACTGTGGGAGGCTTTAAGGGCCCCCACCTCTAACAACATCATGACTTATCTCAAGGCATTTCCATATCCCATTTTACTGTTCAAGCAAAATGCACTTCATGTAACGAGCTTTTCTGATGCTAAACAAAGTGTGAAAAAACTTGGCAAATACAAACAATGCTACTGATGAATAATGATTGTGCATTCCCATGTCAGAGTACTTTTAGTCTTACTGGGGTTTCCCCTCCTAACAGTGCCTGCATGAGCACAGAAGTAACATAAAATGCATTTGTTGCTTGTAGATACTCTAAACATCCGGATTGCTTATGAAGCAGTGTACACCAATGTGTTGTTAAGACATCCAGCGGATATTAATCTAATGTATCGTTTATGACTGTTTTCCTTTTCATAGCTATGTGCCTTCCTGGCATAGAAAGTACACATTGTTAAGTGTGACTATGTGATGCAATCAGTTGCACTCTGAGCCTCCATCTATCTGACTGCTACTCCATATTCTGCAGCACTGAGACACCTTGAGGTCATTGCTGCGTCATCCCAGTCCCCAATGGCCACCGGTCCCAGTCATATCATCCTGTTACTGATTCATTTAGGCGAGGCTGCAGAGCCAAGCCTACTGCACCTTGTGTGCCTCTGAGTGCATGTGTGAGGCAGTGACATCCTGGTTTAGAGAGGGTTAATTTCAGAAGTGGCCGTTGCCTCACGTCTCCACGTAAATAGAGCAGCGTGACGGTGCATTTCGCAGAATGAATCTGTTGAAAAGGTGTCGCTTCAGCAAAGTGTGAACGTGTGTATTATCGCTCACACAAAAGATTCCATCAATTTTGATACATCTGCAAAATACCCAAATGTGGTGGATTTTAACGGCTTGGAAAAGGGAGTTTCATCAGAAAATATGCATTTCTTTTGTATTTTTGGTTAATGTCAAAGAACTATTGATTTTTATTGCTGCACGTCTTCTTTATCAAGAAAGAAAAATGTGTCTCAGAATATGTGTTCCCTTTTGGTGATCCAGACCTTTTAAGGTTTTAAAAACTTTTTTCATCTTATAGCTTTGGTTAAGCATGCTTTTTTATGAATTACACTAATCCCGTGTGTGCTCCTGTATGTTTTATGCAGTTTAATCATCATAAAAAATACCCTTAAGGAAAATGAGAAGAAAGGAGGTGTAATTCAATAGAATTATTAATGGACTTTCTCTAACCAAGCATTCTCTGAATGACTGGCTCTGCATTAGAGAAAAAAAGTCCCTCTCATTCTGAAACACTGATTCACGAGTAAGGCGTCTCACTGCAACCTGATGAGGCTTTTCTTTATCAATTGATTGCATTTGCATACTGTTTATTTCAACACATCGATCCTTATCTGTTCTAAAGTTGGGAGAAAGGGACAACCAATGTAAAGCTGCAAAGAAATTGTCATTTAAAGATTACGGCTTCTTAAAACTGCTAGCTGCAGATACAAATAAATGTCAATTTACTTCAACACAGACATCTACCTGTAGTTTTAAAAGGTGGCCCCATGCAGAAAAGCCACAGTTCCATATCTTTCTTTCTATCTGCCTTGCAGTAGCAGCAACATGTAATGGAAAAAGTA
>JAOWBC010000383.1:6413291-6424326 GCA_028566105.1 Hypoplectrus providencianus | reverse complement strand
AATATTGAATAATATACACACCATGCCACACACACACACACACACACACACACACACACACACACACACACACCACACACACACATAGATACACACAAACCACAGGCTTCACAATGCAGTTATCTGGATGCAACACTGGGGTAATGTGACCAAGCAAAGGCGCCTTAGCTCATCAACAAAATGAGGGGTGGATGGGGGGTGCATGTGTGAGTGAGGATGTGGAGTGTGTGAGAAAGCGGGAGGGGAGGGGGGGATCAGGGTGGTAGGAGAACAGCCGTGCAGAGAGATAAGAAGTTGTGGGATTGTCGAGAGGGAGAAAAAAAAGCAGAGAAAACAGATGGATATAGAGACTCTCTCAAGGGTGTGTGTGTGTGTGTGTGTGTCACATGTTCAGTGGAAGCTCTCTTATTGCTTTACTGATTGTAAATATGTTGCTTTAATAAACAGGATCACAGTGTTTATAGTCAACAGAAATGATTTTTGTTGCACAAACAGAAGGTCGTCATTCTTTACTGGCGTTGAACACCAACAGAAATACAGAAATAATAAAGGTGTACGGATTTGCATGATAAATACCACTTTACCCAATATTTTAACTCTCTTATTTAGCACAACATGGGTTAATAGGTTCACCTGTCATATTCAGCCCTTATCCACTCACCACATACCATCTGCTGGGTGCAGCTTTTACCTTTCCTTTTTTATCAAAGTGGCAGTTAAGCAGGGGATTCCCAAGTCCTCCCAGTCTTATTCCTGCCATTTAGAAATGAGAAGTCCAATACAAGGAGAGAAAAGGTTGAAGGAGGAAAGTCGGTGTTGGAAATAATCCTCAAAGATGAGACAGTGTCCGAGCCCGGGGCACAGAGCCTGGACGCAGCTCCGCTCCACACTGGTATCCAAATAAGTGTGTGAGGGTTGTTGTCCAGGTAGCGCATGCGTGTTCGCACTGTTTCTTACGGATACACAGACTCACGCTCGTGTGGGAAAACACACTGTCCGTCTTGCACACACAGTCTCACACCTGCTTTCATGTACATGTACAGTGATGCTGCAAGGTGAGAAACAGAGAAGCAAAAAAAAAAACTGTTACAACGCTTTAGCATGCAAGCATTCTCACCACACACACCCGCAGCAAGGCTCAGCTGAGGTAAGCAAATTCTCTCCATGTTGTTGAAACCTGGCATTCTCACACAAATGCACACACGATGAGACACACAAATGACCTTTAAATTCCTGATTTCACGTGGAAAAGCTTGATTTTTTACCCCGATGGACGTCCACATGCTGGACATTACGGCAGCCGACAAAATGAGACAGTGTGTGAGGAAAAGAGAAGCAGGAGTTATGCAAAAACAATCACACGGCACGACTTCGTCACACAATCAGCACGTCATGATCTGGATGAGAAAGTGCCTGATGATCAGCTTGTGTTGTGATCACTGGTTCCATGAACGCGGGAGATGTGTTTGTGTGTGTGCACAACTCCAGTAGTGAAGATGCATTCGGTTTAAATCATGTTCTGAGAATCCGCGGGCCCACATCAGATACATGTACCATTGTATTCGACGCACACACACATACACACCCTGTCATAAACAAAGGGTCCTGTGGGAGGAAGTGTGAGGGAGGGAAAGTACCTCATGAAGACAACAACAACAGCAGAGGTGCAGGGAGTGACAGCTGCTCAGTGAGACACACGAGGGATCACCTCTGTACCATAACAACAGACACCAGCATGGCGGCCTGCACTCGCACACAGAGGGACGAAATGCTTGGGACAATTCCTCCTTTTATTTGTATTGCAAAGGAGAGGTTTTGCCTTTTAATCTGGCTGGTTTAACCTGAAGAAGAAGCGATCTTTCTTAAACTAATAAAAGCATCAGCACCAAAGATACCAGAAAATATATATATATATATTTTAGTACATTATTGGTGTGATCTCCAACAAACTCCAGAGGTTGAGTAACTGTGTTTTGCCAATAAAAACTCACCCTCTTATCAAGTTGAAATAGTTATGAGTGTGGAGCATGAGATGGACAGCTCTTTGGTGCCAGGAAGTACCGTCCATCTACGTTCCAATCCTGACCCACGGTCATGAGCTTTGGGCGGTGACTGAAAGAATGAGATTGTGGATACAAGTGGCCAAAATGAGGTTTCTTCACAGAGTGGCTGGACCCAGCCTTAGGGTGCTTCATAACCCAGGTCCAAATCAAAGTGAAATTGATACTTTAGGGGTTTCTTTTTGAAGTTTTGTCCAGTTTGCTTTCTCAGTGCAGAAATTTAACCAAATTAAAAAAAAAAAGATTTGCGGAGGGGCGTTTGCAAAGGCAAAGGGGATGGAAATATACAGCAATTTCTATTTCTTATTGGTTGGGAAGTTTCAATTATATTTTAATTTTTTTTTTAATTTTGAAAAAAAAACAACAAAAAAAAACAGTTATTTCCGACATGCAGTGATCAGACACCTGTATAATCACAGAAGGCCAGCCGTGATGCACTTCTGCCACAATCTGCTTTTACCACGAAGGTAAATATTACATTACATCTAGCAATACGTTGATAATTCCACAATACCTACAGAGTGAAGCTGAAGTTTAAGTTTCATTTTTATACCATGATGGGACCTCTCAATTTGACAAGGAGTCAGAATCTGCTGCAGTTTTGGTTAATTTTCTTTAGCTTGGTCCGATTATGTTCACATCAAACAGCGCTAGAGTTCTTTTAGAACCGGACTGAGGCTGGCCTCCCACAAGTGGTCGTGTGTTGACGTGTGAGTGACAGCTTGTTTTAGTGTGCACCAGGATTGGCACATTCACAAGCGACCAAACAAACTGTAACAAGGATTGAACCACACCAGAGTTTGATTAAAATTGACTGAATCTTTGGTTGTGAAAGTACCAAAAATGAAGTACCAGGCCCGGGGTCAACCCAGAACACACTGGAGGGATTATGTGTCTTGTCTTAAATGGAAATGCCTCAGTGTCCATCAGGAAGAGATGGGAGTTGTAGGATGGGAGAAGGAAAAGTTTCCAAAACGTATGTTCAAATAAAAATGAAAGCAGTGTCCAAAGGAATGGCGGAGCAACAGGCAACAATACACAAAATGGTTATTACTGCAGTGCGACATGGGTACAATTTCTGACATCTGGTTTAAGTTTTCACTCAATGACACATTCTGATGAACTAAAAATTTAAACCTTCAGAAAATGTCTTAAGAGCAGAACTTTTTTTTTAAATGTTAGCCCTGTGATTTTCTGTGAAAGAGAAAATAACAATAGCGTAAAATAATCTATGTTAAACGAATGAGCCATGATCTTGATAATGATTATTGTGCAGCAGAAACAGAAAAAAAAATCTATACACCTGAGGTATAAACAGCTGAGACCCATGACCAGATGTTGGCTGTGATGAACAGGTTGGTTGATCTGTGAAGAAAAGAGGACTTAACCATTTGTCTTCGAGGATTCTCGCTGTGGACGGAGATCTTTATGAAACGACCTGGAAACTCCAGTGTGCACACAAAAGCTACATATTCAAATGGTGCCAGCTCGTATACTGTAGTGCATACATGTGGTTTCTCTCCGGCTTTACACCTCTGACTTATGTAAATGTGTAACATCAATCAGAAATGTGTGTGTTGGACATGCTGGGAAAACCTTCTGTCAACAGCATTGTGTGTGTATAAGTTGTATATCATTCAGCAGCACATGATTAAAGGGTACACTCGCTGACAAAGGCTGTGCTGCCGAAACATTGTATACCCTCAAACAAATGCAGCGCTCTTTTGTTTCTCGTCAGCACCGCTCAGACAAACACCTGAGGCCTTCGCACAACGTACTCATTACGCTAACCTGGAATCCCTTCCACGCCATTCTCGTCTCTCTCTGCCTTTAAGACTTTTTTTGTGACCTCACGTTTTTGCTCTGCCCTTTAATATCGCAGTAAAAAAGGGGCCCCTGGTTCTTTTGTGGGTATGATAGGAGCAAAAAGCCCCGCCCAACTCCACCCATCCTGAGTACAACCACGCACACACATACAGTATCTGACCACAGTAGGTGCCTCTCTTGACCACAATTGACTCCAATCAAACCTATCGGCAGCACATAGCCGGGGGCCACACCTAGGGGCCCAGCCCTTGCCATTACATAATGCCAATTCAGCAGTAACACTCATTTCACACTCAGACACAGACTGTACGCTGTGTATTGTTACACTGGGAATCCCTGACTTGCTGTTTGACTGCACAATGAATATGAATGTTACAGTCATTTAGTCATCCGTCAATGTGCCGTATTGATAAGTGAAAGTTGTGAATTACTTACCTCAGGGGAACTCCCGGCTGCAAACTCACTCTCACACACTCACAGATATGCAAACACGCACACACCTGCTTCCAGGGAACCCCCAAATGGGCACGGCTGAATATGATTGATTATTCTTCATAATGAATAAAATTGTAACAAGGACTATGGACAGGAAACCCCCCGCCGCTCCTGTTACAGAAGCGTACAGGTATTCGGCCTGACTCAGTCGTCTCTCGTGTTATTGTTGGCACGTTATCCAGGTGAGTTGTAAAGCGCAGGTGCACAGCCGTCTGGACAGATTGTCACAGGGTGAGGGGGAGTTTTCATATGCAAACACACACACATGCACTCACACACACACACATGCACAGGTGCATCCAGGTGTATATAACGTGGTGTCATGCAATTTTTATCACCCAAGATGACGTTGCAATGTCTTTAAAGAGGGATTGCTCACCTGCAATATGTAGATAACGACTCGTGACACCCACGCTGGGTCCAGCTCTCGAAGGGTATTTGCATCTTTGAAGATTTACAGCATATGATAATGATGCACTTTTTTTTACAAAGGGATATTACTGAATACTTGCACAAACAAACAACAGATTATTACTTTCATTATTAAGTAATATAACATCAATATAATGTTGGAATATAGTGAGAAATGTCCATCCCATGTTCTCGTCTCACAGTCCAAGACGGCAAGAAGTTGACTGTGTAAATAAAGACAAAGCATTAAATTCATAGTGGAGTAATGGCGACCTGGCTGCAGAATGAAGTCATGCCACCTCCATGTGTGACATAATACAAGATTCTGTGTTCTTTTGTTAACAACAAATTATTATGGTTTCCAGTCTGCCTGTGAGTCCATGTGTAGTTTCCCATTTTCCATCCCAACACGGTTAGCTTTATGGCCACTGTTGCTGTGTTATCTGGACTGTTTGCGCCGTTAGCATAGCTGCCATGTTGAGCCATGTGCAGAAGTTCAATAAAGGCTCTAAACTCCATTTACAACCACTTTAAAGGGGCTCTTTGAGCTTAGCTTTATGTGTTACAGCTTAAATCAAATTCTACATGATGATTTGAACCAATTTGGATATTTCCTGCCCTGTGCATTGCTAGTATAAAGTTAAACTCAATCTTCAACAGTTTATGAAGTTTTTAAAATGGAAAATATTCATGCTGTATCCCTCTCTGAGGCCATGCACGTACATAAGCCTCAGTGTCGAATGCCCTCTGTGAGGGGGGCAGAGAAAACCGGCTGTTCCTGAATCAGCCAGCGGCAGACGTTTTCTGGGAGGGCATGGTGAGGATTGCAAAACAGGAAACACAGGGCCTTGATAACTCACATACACACACACACACACACACACACACAGGGCACATGCACACATACACAAAGTTTGTGGGCATGTTGTGTATGGCACTTAGAAATGGGTTAGCGTCAAAAAGAGACAGCAGAGAGGGCCCCTCTGATGCTTCTCCACACACCTCAGTAAGTACAGGATGTGTGTGTGTGCAAGTTGTGAAGTTGAAGATGTGTGCAGGGTTCATGATACGTGACATGATGATCACAAGGCGTGATTGATGGAACTCTCAGCTACTGTAGTTGTCCGTCAGTCACCCTGCAGGACTAACAGGTACTGAAGGAGGAGGCCTGGGTGGAAAAAAAAAAAAAAGAAAGAAACATAAAGGTAAAACTTCATAAACGAAATGAAAGGAGCAGTAACATGAGTAAGCGCTCATTAAGATTGATGAGTACCTCCTCTTCTTCTTTTCTCTCTGTATCTGTTCCTGTGTAATACACACAAACACGTTCAACATGATCGCTGTTGTCTTCTCTGTGGATACTGGACAAGTCTGAACACGCACTCTGCCCTGTGATGACTTAAACACACACAGTACACACATGTTGAACCAGCACTTAGCGTAGTGTAACACTTCATCAGAAATACGATAGGGCCGTGTCATGAGGTAGTTATTGTTGTAGCCATAAATGTGACAAAATATCCTTCTGCTTTCAACGGTACAGTCATGTGGCTACCACACTGTTTATATTATGAACCCACTAGTCTTTAAAAGGCGGTGTCAGTACCGTCATCATCCTCAAACTGCATCAAACAGATACACCTTTTTTTCTTTTACAGTACAGCAATGCTTGTCTTCTAATTTGTGGTAGTGTATTTTAATTGTTTCAGTCCCAAAGGAAGTGCAGTGCCTAATGTGAATGCAGGATCTGTTGGGACCACATTTTGGTACCTGACGCGTTCTGGTTTCTATTCATAGACCAGTTGCATTTGGCTTTGGTTGACCCAAGGTAAACATCTTGCTCATCTAGGCTAACTTAGCTAAGCTAACTTAGCTAAACCGGTCACCCATGAAACAACCAGGTTGTAGACATTGTCTCTCAACTCCAATCTGTTCTTGTACCTCATGTTGCTGCTAGGACATGCAGCTACACCTGAATCACAGAAATATTGGTCCTTGTCTTCAGAGGCTAAATTGTCATTTCTAGGGACCAGGTCCCTATTATCTGTTACACTGCCAAACAGCAAGCTGCACGCAGATCGCTCTCTGTGGCCTGCTATGGAAAAAAAAAGTAGCAAACTTAATGTGATCAGTGTCACTTTTGGAATAAATTATGTAGTTCCCAGAAAAGGCCTGGTCCCATAGCTAGCTGTTAGCTAACATGCATACTCTAGCAATGCTAGGGAAACAACTAAACAACTGGCATGTTTATCATTCAGGACCCAGGAAACTGGAGACCAAGCAGCCCCGATTTGAACTGCACTATTAGAAGAGAGAACTGTGGCCCATCAGTGATGAGTAAAGAAGCATTGATACCAAACAACACATTTCTGGAAGATCTGTATCCACCGCTGCAATGGTATGCCAACATGAGGGCAGTAGAGTGTGAATACACAACCTGCACATGAAATGACCCGATTATGGCTTGGGGTCGGGTTTGGACAAAAAGTGTTGTTGGGTCAGATTCAGCCAACTTGGCATGGTACTTAATTTATTTAGAAATTGACACTGAAAAATACATTATCTATTGTTAAATCTAAGAAATTCATTCATTCATTGAATACATTTACAACATGAACAGCTAAAGCACAAATCTATTCTCTTCTGGTAATTCTGGTAAGTCACAAAGCCTTCTGCAGAAGCTAGAATCTGAGATAATCTGTAAATGTTCTCTGTACCAGAGAAACACCATAAAAGCATGGTTTGTCCTTGCCATTGCGGGGAGTTTTCTGTATATGCTGTGGTATGGGTGGATGGCGTGAAGAGGGGATTCTGTGGAACAGGATGTCGCTGTACAAACGCCTAAAACCTTCTTTTGCTTGTGTTTACTCAAGAGATGAAACAGCAAAAAAGAAAAAGAAAAAAACCCAGATCCTTTACTGTAAGCCTCAGGTCCACACTGTACCCGTGGCGGGGACTTTACCACAACCTGTCAGTCCAAGGGATGTGAAAGTACTACCAGACGGATATCTCAGTGTGAGATTATTCTCATATCTTAATGAAGACCTTCAGGTACATGCATTGTAAAAACCATAATATTTCACAAAAATACAGCTGAATGGATAAGTTGGCAAGCAACACAGCAGAATGCAAAAACTATGCAAATGACATGCAAAGAGTGAGTCAGCGCTGTGATGGAAAATTCCTGCTTGGCTCTGAGACTCTTTTCTTTATAGTGAGCAAATGTGTCTCATCTTTGCAATCATGATTACACAACACTCCAGTGGTGAGATTAACTAAGTACATTTAGTCACTCAGTTACTTGTAAATGACCTGAGTATTTTCATTTTCTGCTACTTTACACATCTACTCCACTACATTTATTTAAAAGCTCTTATTTCTCTGTTTCATTTAAAGTTTTTATCTAAAATATAAAACTTTTTTTTTTTATTGTCAAAGAAAAAGTACCCAAAAGTAAATAAAATAGTTAAGAGACTCCACAGTGAGCATTTTGCAATGCTGCAATGCCAATGGATTAGAAATATGTCAGTAATAAAAATATACATATGCAATACTTTAATACAGTGCCTGAGGACTGTAACAAGTACTATACTTTTACTTTCGATGCTCTAAGCACATTGTTAATAACATTTTGTCAAATAAACCTTGTGACATCATGTGACAAAATAATTGTGTTTGTTTGCTTATTTGTGACACCTTTAATTGTAGTTTTGTTTTAAATGATAAATTCATATTTAGTTACTTCTAATACCTCAAGAGTTTGCAAATAATACTTGTATTTGCAGAACAATCACTTACAAATTGGGTTTCCGATCAAAAATGTTTACATGCTTAATGTTAATAAAAACCCTTTCATTTTTCATATACAGTCTGTATTGATATAGCAACATGTACTTGCTATCTGAAATGCTGTTTTAGTGCCTGTCTCTTTAAGCCCAGCTCCTGAAAATCGCAGTCTGCTCTGATTGGTCAGCCTGTCTGGGTTTGCTGCAACTTCTCCAGACTTTCATCTACACCTGCACTGATGTTACACTAATTATTCCTCATATAAATCTGATGGCACACGAGGGCAATAAAATAAGTTAAAACACGAGTGAATAATAATTTGTTGTCTTTCTAGTTTGAAGGTCAAAGGTCAGGGTCAGACACAGCTATTGACCTGGTTTGAGTGGGTCGTGTCTGAGCAGGTGCTTGTCAACACCAGTTTAAACTCACCAGTGTAAAGGATGAGGATTACAAAATATATACAGGGATTAACAGACTAATAAACTACTTAACTCATAATAATTCCACTATTTGTTCCTTAAAAGAGCAGGAAGAGGCGATGAAGGAAAGAAATCCCTCCCGATGATCCAGCTGATCAATGGAGACAAAGAACAGGTTTGGCAGCTATGACTTCATCCTCCCAACAAAGACAGCCAGGGATGGATGGAGGCATGGGGAGGTGGAAAGGAAGAAGAGAGACATTAAAAAAAAAAAAAAAAAAAAAAAAGTCACATCACCGGCAATTCCAGGTACATAAAATGGGTCACATGAGATGCAATTGGCAGGGAAATGAAACACACCCTGGAATTTTGTACAAATGTGTCTGTATGTGTTTTCCACATGGTAAACAAAGGTGGATTTAACCACTCGTGTTGACTGAGGTGTTCCCTTTGCTTCTCATCATGACAGCCTCATCAAACTGCTGGGCCTCTGTCTCCATGCTGAACACAACTTAGTAAACACTTCTGAAAACTCTGTGGGCCAGAGGAGGCCAGCTGATGCTTATCTCGTGGTTTTTCTCATGAAGCTTAGTCCCTCAGTCAGAGTACCTGCCAGACCCTCACCCCACCCACCTGTTATACACCGAAACATGCCCCCAGTCTCCCTGTGCTGCCCCATTTATCTATATATCCATCTCCCTGTCTCTCCTGGCTTTTTTCTCTCCTCGCTTATACCTGGAACCGAAAAACGCCGCAGGTTTTTCTCGTGGGAAACTCTTGGGAGAGGTATGTTGCCCCGTGAGCAGGGAGTGAGAGTGGAATCCCGTTTTTCTGGGTCTAGTCTCACTCCCTGTTCCGCGATCCCATCCCGGACTCGGTGACACGATCAGGCATCATGTCAGGACTCGCAGCTGTGTTGGGAAACTCTCGCCTGTTCTCGCCCAGCCGGATTCTACGTTTCTTTTTTTTTTCTTCTCTCTTTTGGGTTGTACACAGCACCTGTACTCCACTCTGACCTTTTCTTTGCTCTTTTCTTACATCACTGGGTTTCTATCGTCATTGCTTTTAATCACTTGTTTCTTTCAATTTCCCAATATAAACCAGAATTTCACTCCCAGGAGGAAATCAGATCATGCTCCTTCCATGGAAATGCAAGGAACATGATCTGATTTCCTTTAATAACGAATTTATAGAACATACTGGCTCTGGAGTACGTCTACTGCCAGACTTTACTTATCAAACTCCCCAGTCAAGTCAAGTCAACTTTTACTGAAGTACATGGTTTCCAATAAGAGGTATCCATCTTTTAAGAGGGATCAACAGTGAGAAGATAATGGTTTTCTAGAAGTTTGTGCATTTAGTCTCAAATGTTGTAAAGTGCATGAATGATTCACGTCACAATAACTAAAAATTATTTTATATATCAAACATTACTAAATGTATGTGCATGAATACTGATATAATTGTTTTTCTTTTTTCAAGTATTCTTTGGACAAGTAAGCAACAGTTTAAAGTCTTTTGCATATTTGAGATGCATGCCCAGAAGAAGAAATATTTCGGGCCATGAGGATGAACACATTATAGATCATTTTGGTGAATGATCATCGTTAATGATCATCCTGTTTGTTCCCGATGAGCTATCATCCATCTGTATATGCTCACTGACCAATCACTGTGCTCGGTGGTAGCCTATTATTCCCGCCTTGCCTGTATGCTTGTTTACATGTTGACTTCCTTGCACTGTTTGGTAATTACTGTCATGTCATAAGACTTATAAACAAGAGGGTGTGCTGCAAGCATGTGTGATCCTTGCCTCACACACACACATTATAATAAGGAATTTTGACAACACCTACTTTTAAACATTATGAAAGGCTTGGATATGAACAGGTTTGGGGATATGAGCAGATATTACTATGAACAAGTTTGTCATCACTGTAAAATTATTTGAAAAAACAAAAAAAGTTTTATCAGCCTATGGACAGCTGCATTACAACATGTAGACTGCTTTGTATGAACATTTTTGGAGGAAGGGCA
>JAOWBC010000383.1:6335551-6371083 GCA_028566105.1 Hypoplectrus providencianus | reverse complement strand
TCTGCCCTGCGATAGGCTGGCCACCCGTCCTGGGTGTACCCCGCCTCTGGCCCAGAGCCGGCTGAGATAGGCACAGCTCAACTGCAACCCGGGATTACCTGGATAAAGCGGTTAAGACAATTAATGAATGAATGAATCTTGGGTTATAGGGTTGTAACATGGTCAAGGAGGAATAATTGCTCTGAAATGGATCTGTATCTGTGATGTTGTAAGATCCAGGAGGGCAGAGCCTCTGTGGGTCTAACATCTTAAAGTGCTCTTCTTCCGCAGCGTACAGTGGTAAAACTATTATTTTCTTCTATTTTATTCATTTTAAACAAATAGCCTTTTGGTAAAAAGTAAAATGATAAATCTAAGTTTTTTTTTAACCTAAATGAGTTTAAAGTGGAACTTTGCACATTATTCTACACTTTTGTCTAGCTCGTTAATCACATCTCCAAATGATCCTACCAGAAAATTATTTCCCATCAGTTTATTGGAAATGCGAGTTACAATGTACTTGGCATTATCAATTCAGATGACATAAATGTCTTCTTGGTGAACATTGCTTAAATTTGGTAATGAAACAAAAACGTTTTTCTGAATGCCAATATGTACAAACATCAGCCCTGTAATAGGTCAGCAGATGACAGTAACCCATTTTATGTCTGCTTGGAAATGTCCTAAACTCTCTTTAACAGCATCAAGGTGAGCAGAGAGAGAAGTAGTCACAGGGTCAAAACACATCATATCACCGGGGAACAACACATGCGCAGTCAAATCTAATCCGCACTCATCTAAAACAAATAATCCCTTTTTATTGTGCCATCTGCTGTTACCCTCCAATATGACAACTATTTGCTTTACTGAAGTAAATCTGGAAATAATAGAGTGGAATGACTCATGTAGTTCTGTAGAAATGAAAGAAACCATTGAAATGACTGGCAGAAAAACATCTGGATTTCAAATGACAATCCGTTGACAAATATAGCAGTAAACAGACTGTGACTCTTGACAGTTCAGAAAAAAAGCAAAAACTCTAAAATGTATTTTTGACCTTCATTATTCAGTACTTTATAAACCAACATGCGTGTTTTTTTAGTCAATTCTTTACAGGAAGAAAGTATGAGCCAGTTGGCAATTGGATCCATTGTCATAGTGTTAGAAAAGAATTACTTTGGTTAATTCTAATCAACATTTGTTAACACCAAAGGTTGAATCTATCTCATGTATTTCTCGCCCTGTGTATTTGTAATGTAGCTCTGTGCGCCCTTTCCAATCTGCCCACTATGACACTGAGGACCAGGCCAGTCATGATTCTCTGGAGACCGACAGGAATTCACTACCAAGGTAAAAATACAAAAAAAGAAGAAGCTGATCTTTCAATCTATTAGCTCTTACAGCTTTGAGCATTTTCCAGTTCTTAATTTTTAGTGTTGCTAATATACTGTGGAGTGTAATACCAGTGATTTTATTGCCAGTGATATTCAGTCATCCTAAATATCTCCGTTGTATCATCCACAGCCTTCAGGAGGGGGAGGAGGAGAGGGAGAAGATTTGAGCCAGCCTTCAGTCTGCATCAAGTTAGCATTAATCCTCCAATTGGATCCCTTCCATAAAAGAGAACTACACTAAATTTAATTAATAAAAACTACAATAAAAACTACACGACTGTTCAGATTTTTTTTATGTAAACGCATTTTAATTTGACAAATTCAAGAAGAGTGCGATCAATGGTCTGGAAAGTTCAGAGTTCACAGTTTAACATTCAAAAAATATCTTTAAATAAAGTGAAATCCGAGCATTTCTCACTTTTTTAGATTCAGGGTTTCCTTTGGGAACTAAAACAAGTTTTCTGAGCAAAGAAGTAACGGTGGCGAAATACAGAAGTATTTTGTGGGAGTGTGTGTAACTTTTTTCCACAATGACTACTTCTCCATCTATGGTGTTGGATCAACTGACAGTGGATCATGGCAGGCCAACATGAACGGAATCTGTTTCTACAAAGGTCTCAAGAAAAGAGGTATGTTATGTTTCAGGAAAATTCATTTTTTGAGGTTTGAGGTCAATTACACCATGTGTAATTAGACTCTGTTAAAACAAACTGGTTGAGGAAAAATACCAAAAGAGAAATCCATAGAGTTATTTGTGTGGAGTGCAAAAAAAAGTACTGTTAACAAATACTTGGTATTTTTTAAGGAGGCAGAGTTCATACTATTCTTTTTAAAAATGTTTTAGTTTGTTAAATACATCTTTAAGAATTTATTTTCTTCTTTCTGTGATTAATACAACAAGAACTAGTTGAACAGCCGAAATAAGCCAAGGGTAGAGGGTGACAGTGAGTGACCAGTATTGTTTTTACCTTGTGAGTGTGTGTCATTATGGTAAAATGTGGTCCCGGCTCCCCGCATTTTTTTCTTTTACCACATATTGAATGTAAAGTGTAAACGCCCTGATCATTGTATCCCTGTTTCAGACATTACCGTCAACTAGAAGACATTGGATAAAACTTCCCCTTTTGGGTGTTAGTGTGCCAAAACATGGTACCGGAAAAGGCCTTAGAAAGCTAAAAACACCCACATCAACACGCATGCGTGTTGTTGACTCCTGAGCCGAACCCAAAAACTCTTACATTATTAATTTTGTAAGAAAGATACATACAAGAAAACATAGACAATCTTAACAAAATTCATATATGTTAACACTCAAAGGGGTTAAAAGTTGACCCAAGTTCCAAATTAGTTGTATTCGATTTAGTTGTACGTGACATCAGCAAGATCAGCACTCGGAGAAAAGAGAAATGGCGGCTTCCATTGAGGTACGTGAATTCATAGATATTAACCTGAAGTTAGCAAAAATGTTGAGATGGGAGCAAAAAAGTGTTTGTGGTTCTGATTTGTCAGCAGCCTAGGAAGCTGCTGTTTTTTGAAAGCGTATTCGTGACTTGGATGAATCGGCTCAGTATGCTAATTATGTTAGCATGGTTAGCTTGTCGGAGAATCAGAGGCAAGTTGTAGGAGCATTGGCATTGCTTACATGTTGAGGGATTCTAATGTAGGGAATTTGCTGTTAAAGTGCTACAGTTTACATTTATGACACATTTCATTATTGTAAGACATTTGTGATGACATTGCAGCTTCCAATCGAGTGTGTGGACAATGCTGAGGGAATTCCAGGTGTGGTTGTCTATGGGGAGAAAACAATCCCCATTCCTTCTCAACAAGTAAGAGTTATACTATCTTGTTTCCAATACTGACAACTAAAGTTTCCTTATCTATATTCTGTAAACAGTTAATGTAATAAAAGTGCATTCATATCAGTTACAGGCATGCAGGGGTTGTTTTGGGCTATAGGTTATTAGTTACAGGTGTTTTTTTACAGTCAAAATATGTATTATGAATATCTCTTGCCAGCATAGTTCTCAAACTGAAGGCTCTGGAGGCTAAATCAACAGGAAAAGAAAGGTGCAAATTCATGCATTCAAATTCCCCAGGAAATGTGTTCGGTATGAAAAACTCCCAATGACAAACTTGCTGATGAATTAATTGGTCCATGAAATGTAGACATTATAGATATATTTCATGTTTCCTAAATTGAATATTTTACAAGTGAACTTACAAAGAGTACACAGAGTTTTTAATACTAATATAATAAAATATCTAAACAGTGTATCTCCACCCGCCCTAAAACTCCCCTGCAACATGCCCAGCTGTTGCAGCTTCAGTCTGCAGCGCAGACATGATGATGATGAGTCAATCATTGCTTTACCATCAGGGGAAATAAAATTGAGAAATGATTTGAGATGGCAAAATAGTGTACATGTATTTCAAAATGTATTTTCATGATGTTGCAGACTGGTAGTGTGGCTGATGTGGTGACAAATACTCTCCCTCAACAAGTAAGGTTTTAAGGTGTACATTAAAGTGAAATGCATTACTATGCAATGGATATATAATAGTATTTTGATGAATCTGCACTGATTGTCTTTTCTCCTTACATGGCTTACAGGGGCCTGTTCATGGAGCTGGATCTGGACATATCAGGTTTATATTGTTTACTGATACATTCACTATACTTGGCAAAGCAATGTCATACTTCCTCAACTCATGTCTCTGGTTACATGTTTATGCCACTAACCTATCAAACTTATTTGTTTGAATAGTTCTGTGAGACCTTTCCAATCCTCCCATTATGAATCAGAGGAAACTCCAATGGAGTGGGAACCTTCAGAGTGTTAAATTGATTCAAAGGACAGGTAAACAGACAGTACAGCTTCTCCAAGCCAGTGTTAGCCTAATTGTCTTGGTGATCGAAAATGCTTTGTAACAATGCATGTATGACTTTATTTAATTAACTAAAACTTTTTATTTAATCAGGTGCTCTTCAGTTAAAGCACATAGTAATTAGGCCTTCCTTTTTTGTTTAGTCGTACTGAATGCAACTGTGGTGTAATGGAGGCCAGTGAATTGTTATAGAAATATAATAGCTTTTTTTTTTTTTTTTTTAGATTATTGCATTATTTGTCCCTTGGCTTTAAACCTAAGAATTTTTTTTATTTTTTGTGGTTTAACTCACTGCAATCTTTTTTCCTTTGTTCCAGTCTTACAGGAGATGGAGGATGCACAGAAGAAAACAAAACTGTGTAAAGATGTACTTATTTTTTCAAATTCACATGTACTTGCACAGTGTACTTTTTAAAATTGTTATTTATTCATAGATATAAACAAGACAGATTTTTTTACACTTTATTTTTCTAATAAAACAGAATAAAAATCACGATTAGAAAAAAGTCCTAGTATTTTTATATTTTTACATTTAACATATTTTTGTATTATGTTTGTGTTGTAACATGAGCTATGGTTTGACTGTGCTGACAAAACAGAAGTAATGTTGGGGAATTTTCTTCCTTGATTTGATGACTGTTTCTTTCTAATGACCAAATTATGATACTGTCTCTGTGATTTAAATTTTACCTACCACAGTCAATGTTAATTTAAATAAAATATTTTCATATAAAAGCATTTCATGTATTTTGTTTTTTCTTCCATGACCAGAATGGCAAAGTGTGGACTGTCTTCCAGGAACAATTTAGCATTAAATTCTTACATTTTACATTTCCATGTTTTAATTTGGCAGTTTTTGTCAGTCATTTATTTTATTGGTTGGTTTATCCTTGCTCATTTCGATTTTAAACACACAAAGGCACACAATGACAACCAACTCACTAACTAACTTCTTGAGGCCAAAGAAGACCAGCATCTCACATTATGTTAGGTAAAATTACTGCATTTGACAAAGGAACCTGGAGCATAGATGGATGGAATGACTGCAGCTGTCCATTACAGATGGCTATTGATTTATTTGATGGTCCTTTCTCTAGGTGTCTAAAACACATTTAGCTGCTGCTGCAGGCCAGCACTGCATTGTTTAGATATGTGTCAATGATTCTACTCAAGCCTGCTTCTCAAGTAAGTAATACACTGACTGTGGATAATAGATACCTCACATAACACTTCAAAACCCAAACAATCCTTCAATATATCTGTTTCAAAAAACAAAACAGTATTTGTTGGCAAAGGCCTTTTTGCTGTTGGCAGTTAGCAGCTTGCATTAACAGGCTAACTAGCTACTTTAGCAAACCCAACAGGCGTGACACCCCCAATACTTTTGATAGTACAAAACCCCCGAATAAACATAAATAAGAGAAGTGATTATCTGTTCACGCAATAAAACTCCAAACAAAGAAGCTTTTAAACCTCCATATTATCTTTTGTAACACTGGAGGAATGATTCCAATATTCAAAGAGATATATATACACAGTCAAAACTGATAACACTCCACACATTTACTGTAAATTATTTGTTTATCCGATTATTGAAGACTTTGCTGACCTTTAACTGTTTGTAAAACTGCATTCATTTAAGTGAAAGTTTAACATACCTGAGTATTAAATAATGAATGACGCAGAAAGTCAAAAGTCAAAATACACCTTATGAACAATAAGGTGTATTTTTAATGATGAACAATACACCAAATGCACCTTCACTTAATAGGTACTCAACAGTAAAATAACCTTCTCTAAAATGAGAGTGTGATGTGGTGTCCATCACAGCAATGAAAAAAAACAACAAACATTTGAAACAGTGAGCAATAAATTACAACACCACACTTTCGTAATCTTGTGAAATCTCTCTTCACCAATAGCAGTACTTCTGATTTTTATGTTCCGCTTAAGGCAGAAAGCACACTGAGTAATCATTAACTTGCTCACAGGGCTTATAGTTCAAAGTCCACATCCTACTAACAGTCACTCTACTGTAGACTGGTTGGGATTTTTATGTTCTCACTTTGCAGCGTTTTTTTTTCCTGACTGTTGACCATTGGTTGACATATTGCTGAAATGTATTTCTTTATTTGCTTGTGTTTTGTTTAGTTGTATGCCTTTACAGTATGTTGGCCTTTTACAGCCACCATAGTTTCTTTTTGTTTTTTTGAAAAGGGAAGTTCCATTGTTAATGTACTGGAGAAGCTCTTATCTTAGGAATGTAAACTTAGGAAGGACATGCAGAAATATTTGAGGGAGTATTCGGGCTTAGGCCATCACAGAAAACTCTTCCATCGGACCAAAAGCAGACCAACTTAAACAAAGAGACGGAATAATCATGGATGTAGAAGGATCTCAAGAAAAAAGGTATGTTACTTTTCGGCAAAATTAATTTACAGACAGAAAATTTAGAGTAACGTATCCTACATGTTGAATTAAGAAAAACATATGTGTTATTTTGGGGATAAATTAGAGCAAGTTGTTAGACAAGACCTAACTTGCTCTTTTTTTAAACTGTAGTAAAAAAAAAACTTCAAGTTCAAAAACTTGAAGTTCAACTTCAACAAGAGAAATCCATATATACTTATTTGGGATTTGGGAGGAGTGGTGTTATGTAAAGAGTGCTGCCAGCAATAAATCATGCTGAGATTTTCTTTTTATGTATGGAGGGTATTCAAACAAATTACTTCAGGTAAATCTCTAAAAAAGTATTTTAACCTTTTCAGCACTTCCGTATATTCATTTATACCATGTTGCTGTGAATATGTAACACTCGCGTGGTTTGACGCTGTCACGTCATCTATTACGTACTGTGGAGATAAGCCATGGCCTTCCTCAATAAGGTAACCAGTGGAAAAGTAAACAATTTTGACTGAAATGAAGATGACTGTTAAACGATTAAGAAACAGTGAAAGTACAGGAAGTTATTTGTGTTTGCATGCAGATCGACATGTTAAATTGTTTGCATCTGAGCCACGTACGTACGATGCTAGCATTAGCATTGCTAGCATGTAGGTATCATTATTAGCGTAAGCCAGTTACTGTTACAAAGGCACAGTTTGGTGTTGTAATATAAGCAACATATTGCACGTTTTCATAATAGAAATACATTTTGATGATTCTGCAGATCTCCATTGAGTGTGTTGACGATGCCGATGGATTTCGTGGGGTGGTCGTCTATGATGATGAAACATTCCCCACTGCTAATCAACAGGTGAGTTTTAAACTACTTAGTTTTAAGTGCACAGTAACAGCCAGAGTCGTAGTAAATCAACAGCTGGAGTCTGTGAGAAGCACAATGTTTGGTGCACTTCCTTTTTTTTCAGATGAAATCTTGAAATAACTTAACTACTATAAACATACGTATTCAAGTGTTACTATCGGCCATATTCCTGCAGCTTTAATCGTTACAACATGTGTCTGCATGTGTGCTGAACTGGTGAAATAGCTGAATCATCTAAGCATTACCAACAGGACAATTTATTTATATACAGATGTATTAAAAAATAATTATTGTCACAATAGCAACAATACATTTCATAATGTATTTTCAATGATTTTGCAGGCTTACAGTCTGAATGTTGTGCTGAACATTAACACTCGCCTCCAACAAGTAAGGCTGCGACTACTTCATTTTAATTGTACATTTACAATGGACATTCTTTGATATATTTTGTTTTATTTTGTAATTTTTCCCCTTTCTTGCCAGGGGCCTGCTTTTGGTGCTGGACATGGAAACCTCAGGTTACTGTAAAATATTTATCCACAATGCATTGCACAGTCGTGCTTTTCTGAGATAACATCTCTCTGTTTATGTGTTGACTTGTCTATCAAACTCATTCATCTCTCTGTTGTGTAGTTCTGTGAGACCTTTCCAATCCCCTCATTATGAGGAAGAGGAAACTGCCATGGAGTGTGATCCTCCAGACACTAAAAGTGATTCAACTGGCAGGTAAAATGGGCTCTCATCATTGCTTCACCAGTTGTTATGTTGTTAATAGACCTCTTTGGCAATAAAAAAGGGAAGATAGCAGGTCAACAGTAGAAGGCAAACAGAAGTGGTGTGCATGAAAAGCTGAAAGCTGAGAACTGAAGAATAATTTGAGATACAGCCAATTACTGCAGGGTTTTCTGGTCATAAATCTGTTATAAACATGCTATTTTACTGAGAGGGCCTATTCAAATTCTGGGTGCTTTGAGTCTGTAGGGGCCTAAACAAGATGGAAGTGTATGAAGGCTGTTCCCATGCTCAATAACGTGTCACATGTTTTTGTTCAGCAAATTTTAGACTTGATATTATTTTTTGCAAAGACTTGATTTGATCATTTAGGTCTCCTATTCATGATTGGAAAGTTTCATGAGGCTGTGACCACCCCAAGGTCACACAAAGAGTTACAACAATGAATTTGCTATTTGTTCTCATTCTGTGAGGTTAAAAAAGGTCACATATACAGTGATGTCAAGTTAAAAAAAAAATACTATGCCGACTATCACCAGACACAAATACAGTTTTGGGTCACTGAATCAGCAAGAGTTTTTCCATGGTATATATATATATATTTCTTTATATTTTTCCAGGCATATGCAATTCATGCAAGACAATATAGCCTAACTTTGGATTTTTATTTTTACCCCCTTCATGAGCAACTATGACAAAACTGGTACCAAAATATTTTTTGTCTGTCTTCTACAGAAAGCACTTACAGTAATGCAGAATCAAAGATACAGTATCTTACTGTGCCACCTACTGTCATATGTGCAACCAAACAATAGAAAACTAAAATTCTATGATTATTTTATACAACAGTTGTATAATACTATAAAACATGTGAAAAAAATAAATAAATATATATTTATACACACATACACAGAAAGAGAGAGTTTCTTGCAATGCTTAATGGCAGTTTTGTATTTCCCAAGCAGCACTGGGGCGCATCCTGCATCCTTCACTGATGACGATGAGGTACCCATGGAGGTGAACTAGCAGGTGTAAGCTAACAGCTGGTAAGCTTTAAGTGACATGTCAGGATGATGGCTAATGTGGCATCAGAGCAAGTTTTGCAATATACTTTTACCATTTCAAAACATATCTGTAAACTCTTAATTTAGAGAATATGTAACTCATGAAATTACTTGACATCCCTTAGAATCACGCAACTAAAGACGCCCTCAACCCTCCAGAAGGCCAGATGTCCATCCAAATGGCTGCTAAGATGTTTTAGGAACAGAAAGTGACTGACAAAGCCCTGCCATTCATGATTCCATGATGGGAGAATGTGTGAATATAAATACTAACATTTCCAGTATTGTTTTGAAAATGTAAGGATCGTCTTCGTGTCAGTTCTGTCATTGGATTAACCTTATTTACAAATCATTTCAAAGGCAAGCCGAACAAATCTTACTGCTGTTTACTGTATGATAAAAGAAGCAATGTAGGTACTGTGGAGGAGATGATGTTACTGTATGCACAAAAGGAATTACATCTCATCTCAGAAGTAGTGTTTTTTTTGTTTGTATTAACTTATAATAAAAGTTGTCAAAATATCACCTGGTCCTTGGTTGTTTATTTGAAAAATGTTGACATGACATAAATTCATCGCTTCATTTGCATGTATTAAAGTGCTTGAACATGATGTGGGAAGATGTTTTTCAAGAATTTCCAAAGTTATTCAGGTAATCCAGTATACATGCTTGTTGAAACAGGGTCCTTACAGCAAAGATGTTTTGGCAGCACTTAAGGTGCAACATAGTTTATGGAAGCGTAAATTGATCTTCTTTTAAGATGGTAATGTGACACCCAGTATTACATTTTAGATTTATGCATGTTTTTCTTCAACCGAATCCAACTTCAAACCAGTTAAGTGGTGATACTAAGGTACTGGAAGTGGTTTACTGGACTGCTGTAGTGCTGGAGCTCATTATTACCTCATTATCCTCAGATGAAGTCAGTGGTATGGTGCTGGCTTTGTGTGGACTGGTTAGAATCCACTGTCAGGGCCTGGAGCAACTACTTTAGAACCACTTTTCTTGTCCTATGATAGGAACAAAACACACAATTAATGAATATAGATTTATCTTAAGTGTTAAGACACAACAGCTGTTGTGGTAAATATATGATTTTTTTATTTTATTTTTATGCTTAGAAAACACAATATGGGCAAAGTTCAAGGTTGCGTAGTTCTCACCTTTAAATAAAATTGCCTCTCTGACATAGGAGTCTGGAGGGTTTGAAGTAAGCATAGATGGATGTAATAAAAATTGCCCATCAGGGAGGGTGGTCAGAGGGCTGTCACTAAATGTCATATTCATTCATTCTGTGGTCTCTTTCCAGATGTCCAGAGTAAATAAAGCTGCTGCTGCTGTCCATAGAAGTACATTGCTGAGGTTCTGTGACAATAATGTTATTCCTGACAACTTTTTTAGTTGGTTTAACACTGACTATTGATCATAGATACCTCACACAACCCCACTTCAAAGACCAAATTAACCCTCAATATATCACTTTAAAAAAAAACACTGCAGTATTCGCTACACTTAAGGTGAATTACTTTTTGCCGTCAGAAGTAAGCCAATGGGACAGACTAGTTTATGCCGTAATATTTTTTATATTAGATGTGTATAAATATCAATATTTATACATCTATGTCAATCCAACCCTTATTTGAGTCCAGGACCTTCACTAATCGAAACAATAAACTGATAATACAATTTTTGGCATTTTTAAGTAACACAAATCGGCTATTTTATACATGCAAAGTGTTTAGGACAATTTTAATGCCTCTTTTTTTTAAATGAACTATATTCCTTGTAAATAAAAAACAAAAATAAAGGTTCTTTGTCATTCTCTACCTCTAATTTTATTGACGCCAGACCACCTATATTAGATATTTACAAAGTCAAAACGGATTACTTACACTGCATTTAAGGTGGATTATTTATGAAATGTTTCTTCTAGTTTGTCCAGTTGTGGCAGATTTTGATGGCCTTTAACTCTTTGTAAAACTGTGTTCATCTTAGTGACAGATAAACATGTCTTGGTATTGAATAATGAATGGCTCAGAAAGACAAAAGTCAAAAACAAAAAGTATGCATCTTCACTCATTAGGGTCACAACAGTACTGTTGTGTCTACATCATAGCAATGGGAAGAAACAGTTAACAGTTTAAGTAGTGTGGGTCAAATTACAACATCAGACATCTATAATCTTGTGAAATCTCCCTCCCACATAATTCTTTGCACATGAACAAGCTCAGAGGGCTTTCACTTCAAAAGTCACGATACCATAGACTGGTTGTGGATTTGGTTCTCACTTTGCAGCATTTTTTCTCACTTTCTTTTTAATTGTGTTGAGCACTCACAGCCATTGCTGTTTTGTTTTGTTTTTGTTTGTTAAAGGGCAGTTCTATTTTGGAGAAGCTCCTCAGGAATTTAACTCTTGTGAGGACATGCACAACTGTGTATTTTTTTTTGCCAACACAGAAGAGTCTTCCATTGGACCAAAAGCAGACAAACTTGAACAAACAGAAGGAATAACCATGGATGTACAAGGATCTCAAGGAAAAAGGTATGGTTTTACAAGATGAATAACTTTTTTGGCTACAAGTGTTGTTTAAAAAAAATCAACAAAGAACACTTGGACAAGAGAAATCCATATTTTCTCTTTAGAAATTTGTGAGGTTCGTGTTGCGTAAAAAGTGCGGAAAATGTTGAAAAGTCGTGTTGGGGATTTTTTTTATGGAGGGAGAGAAGTAAGCATGTTAGTCTTTCAAAAAACATTTAAAAATTATTAGCACTGATGTGCCTTCTTTTATACAATGCTTCTTTAAATGACGCAATGACGCAATGTCACGTTATTTAACGCCATCACGTAAACCATACGTACCATCGATTTGAGAGGAAGAGGGAAAAAACCATGGCGTCAGTCAGTAAGAAAACTCGTGTAAGTATAAACATTTCAGACTGAAATGAAACTAAAACTAAAAGTACTGCAGTCTGCAGTTTGTTACTTTTTGTGTTTGCATGCAGATCGACATGTTAAGTTGTTTGTATCTGAGTCACGTACATTAATAGCACTAGCATTAGCATTGCTAAAATGTTGAGGAATTTATTATTAGCGTAAGCCAGTTACTTTTACAGAGGCACATTTCGGTGTTGTAATATAAGCAATATGTGGCAGGTTTCTTTATGGAAATACATTTTGATGACTCTACAGATCTCCATCGAGTGTGTTGACAATGCTGATGGATTTCGTGGGGTGGTCGTCGATGATGATGTAACATTCCCCATTGCTAATCAACAGGTGAGTTTTAAACTATTTGGTTTTAAGTGCACAGTAACAGACTGAGAAGTAGTTAAACAACAGCTGGAGTCTGTGAGAAGCACGTTTTGTTGCACTGCATTTTTTTTCTGATGAGATCTTGAAATAACTTAATTACTATAAACATACGTATTCAAGTGTTACTATCGGCCATATTCCTGCAGCTTTAATAGTTACAACATGTGTCTGCATGTGTGCTGAATTGGTGAAATAACTGAATCAGGACATTTATGGTAGCAACATCAGTAATCTAAGCATTTCCAACAGGAAAATTAATTTATATAAAGACGTATCAAAAATAATTATTGTCACAATAGCAACAATACATTTCATAATGTATTTCTAATAATGTTGCAGGCTTGCAGTCTGAATGTTGTGCTGAACATTAACCCTCGCCTCCAACAAGTAAGGCTGCAACTACTTCATTTTAATTGTACATTTACAATGGACATTCTTTGATATATTTTGTTTTATTTTGGATTTTTTCCGATTTCTTGCTAGGGGCCTGCTTTTGGTGCTGGATGTGGACACCACAGGTTACTGTAAAATATTTATCCACAATGCTTTGCACAGTCGTGCTTTCTTGAGTTAACGTCTCTCTGGTTATGTGTTGACTTGTCTATCAAACTCATTCATCTCTCTGTTGTGTAGTTCTGTGAGACCTTTCCAATCCCCTCATTATGAGGAAGAGGAAACTGCCATGGAGTGTGATCCTCCAAACACTAAAAGTGATTCAACTGGCAGGTAAAATGGGCTCTCATCATTGCTTCTCCAGTTGTAATGTTGTTGATAGACCTCTTTGGCAATAAAAAAGGGGAATTAATCAGGAACAGATAGAGGGTGAACAGCAGAAGGGTAAATAGAAGTGGTGTGAATGAAAAGCTGAAAGCTGAGAACTGAAGAATAATATGAGATGCAGCTCAACACTGTAAGTTTTTCTGGTCATAAATCTGTTATAAACATGCTATTTTACTGAGGGGGCCTATTAAAAGGGGCTGTTCCCATGATCGGTTATATCTCACATGTTTGTAGCAGCATTTTTTGTCTTGATATTATTTTTTGCACAGACTTGGTAGTAAATTTTACTGTGCCACTTACTGCCAAATGAGCAACCAAACAAATGCAATTAACTACAATTAATTTACTTGTTTTTCTTTGTTCTAATTCTGTGAGGTAAAAAAAGGTCACTGTATACAGTGATGTCAAGTTTAATGACAAGTTTAAAACTATGCCAACTATCACCGGACATGTATAAAGTTTAAGGTCACTGAATCAGCAAGAGATACAATTTTCCAGGCATTCTCAATTCATCCAGAAAAATGTAGCTAATTTGGGATTTTTATTTTACCCCCTTCCTGAACAACTACGACAAAACTGGTACCAACAGATTTTTTGTTATCTGACTTCTACAGAAAGCACTTACAGTAATGCGGTATCAAAGATACAGTATCTTACTGCGCCACCTATTGTCATTTGTGTAACCAAACAAATAGAAAACTAAAATTATATGATTATATTATACAACAGTTGTATAATATTGTATAATATCAAATATATTATACAACATACATATATATTTATACACACACACATACACAGAAAGAGGGAGTTTCTTGAAATGCTAAATGGCAGTTTTGTATTTCCCAAGCAGCACTGGGGTGCCACCTGCATCCTTCACTGATGACGATGAGGTACCCATGGAGGTGAAGTAGAAGGTGTAAGCTAACAGCTGGTAAGTTTTTCGTGACATGTCAGGATGATGGCTTATGATCCATCAGAGCCTGTTTTACAATATTTCTTGCCATTTCAAAACAGAACTTTCAATTCTTAATTGTGACTCATGACATTACTTTACATCCCTTAGGATCATGATACTGAAGATGCGTCAACCTCAGACCAGAGGACTATCTAATCATGTCATCCATGATGGAAGGATGTATTATTTAATTTAGTTATGTATATATATATATATATGTAAATAAATATATATAAAAAACAATGAATGAATATTGAGTCATGTTTATGCCATGTTTACTTTTTTCTTTTTACACAAGATGAGCGATATGAAACTAGAGGTTTGCAGTTCTCACCTGATTGTCCAAAGTAAACAGCAGCAGTTTAGATGGAAAGTATGTGGAGAGAAGAGAAATAATGATTAGTCACATAAATCTTCATTGACATATTGATTGAAAACTTTTTGTGGCTAGATATGTCTATACAATAACATACATTAGCTTCTACCAATTATAACACATATTGATAACTTTTAAGTCTGAAGCTCATACTCACTATTCAGACAAATGTGGAGCTCAAGGGAAGAAGTAAAATAAGATTAGATAACAATAAAGGGTTCAATGTAAGATACACCTGAATAATGGATTAATTAGTACATGTATTGCTAACAGTATGTAGCTAGGCACACAGGTTTAAGTTTGAGCTAAAGGTAAAGATGATGGCGCATTAAAAGCTTCGCCAATGCAAAGACATTATGTTTACCCTTTATTCCTGAATTGGTGTGGTAGTCGCTCCCGCCTCTCATTCAGAAGTACAATGAACGTCAGTAATATTTTATTTTGAGAATTTTAGGTATTTCCACAGCTGAAAGTAACATTTAGTATTACGAAAACGTTCGTACCGTTCGTACACGGTAATGAGTTTGGCTAACGTTATTTGTCCTCGCGAGACCTTAAGTAACGCCAATGCTTTGTTGCCACATCACGCGAGAGTTGTTCATGCAGACAATTGTCGAACAAGGTTAATTTTCCTCCTAATGTATCCGTCAAAACATGGAAATATAGTCAGAATATTCATAAAACACTTGACTTGTCAAAAATGGTCCCAAAATGTATTTTGGTATCTCTGAGAAAACACTCAATTAACAATATTTGCTAACTTTCATTCTCTCATTGGAATCTATACATTAAGGCCAAAGCGTAAGAAACTACCTAGATAAAGTTAAAAACAGAACAATAAATGCTGTAGGGCATGTTTAACAATATTATTGCTATTTCAAGAAGCAACAAGCTGAAACAAGGCATGAGTCTTGTGTTTCAATCTTTGTTGCGATTTCAAGAGAGAATGTGATGATGTTCAAAGTTACCAATTTAACTAAAAACAGATATGGACAAAGACAAAACTCTGACTCCTGATTTAACTGAATGGGGATCAATGTAGGAATGCCTTATCTTATCTCTGATATTGAATCATTTGAGAAAAAAAACAAAAAAACAAATAGATCAGAGCACTTTAAAATTTTAATAAAATAAAACCACCTGAAACAGCAATTGCATAGAATTGAGCAGTGTGTATCTCAGTACCAGTTATTCATTTTCCTTGGCTGAGGTAAGATTTATAAGGCCTCACAAAGCTTTTTTAGAGACATTAAACCCGGTAGCTACTAGCTACAGTGCATATCTGCTTAAACACATTTTTTCATTTAAAAAGATATCCTTCTTATATGAATAATACTGGAAACATAGGACCCTGTATGTACAAAAACAAAACAGCTGCACCAAAACCCTCTTTCACAGCACTTGCTGTGACAAATATACATTCAAACCACGTAACAAAGAGTCACACAAACAAGCACTTTGTTCATTGTGAGACAAACATTCTTAGAAGAACAATAAAATGGACAAATAAAATAAAAATGAAAAGCAAGTCAGGAACTGCAGCAGTCATCTTTTCTGAGGCCCATCTATGGGAGCTGTAATTGGCAGATGAGGTGTCTGTTTTTATCATTTTTGGGGGCAGATTGAGAGGATCAGAGGTGGAGGCGGCCCTGACTGCGTCTAATGTGGATAGGAACCTGAAACAGAGGCATCAGATTAGAAAATTGAAGGTGGAGGTGTACGAGTGTGAACTGTACATCTGCGTTGAACAAACCTTGGGTGTTTCTGGACTGCCAAAAGGTGAGAGTTCTAATGAGTTCTCTTTATCAGACGAGTTGTTGTGACGATGCTGGGCGAATTTCCTCTTTAGTGCTTCAGCGATAAGAGCTGCTGGGTCATTAAGCAGCGCTGCCCCACCCTTACTGCGCCTCTTTCTGACTGGTGTCCCCCCGGGTGATCTGCAGAGCACAGAAGGGAGAAGATTTCTTGTTGTGTAAGGTATAAAGAAATAATCAAAAATAAAGCAACGCTAGGAAATAAACAATCATATATAAGTGAAGCAGATATTGTGATGTGCCAATAATCTATCAATTCTAATGCCTACCTCTCCACTGAACGCAATTTAACTTGATTTAAGTCCTTGAGAACATCCAGCATGGATGGGATCCCTTTCACCTCTGAGCCATGGAGTTTGTGAGGACCCTTGTCAAGGTTTTTCTCATTGTTTCTGCGCTGGCGGATCAGCTCCAATACAGACGGAGACTCAGCGGAGGAGCTGGGGCATGGAGGGAGTGGAGGTGGAGGTGGTGGTGGAGGAGGAGCAGCACAGCGAGGTGTGGAGGTGAAAGCAGGTGGAGGGGGCGGAGACATCAAAGGTGTGTCTGATGTATTCTGGGACTCAGTCAGACCTAATAAAATGTTAAAAGAGCACAAAGCATGGTGGTTGGTCCCAATGTAACATGCCGAACACATCTGTGAAAAGAGGAGATACGAAAAGTGAGTACCTGAGCTGGGAGAGGCAGTAACGATCATGGCGATCTGAGCTCGTAGTTTCAGCAGCTCGCTCTCCAGCGCTGTGATCTTTTTCAAAGCTTCTGGGTCAGCTGTGGGCCTCACAGATGCGCCTCCTCTCTGGGCTTTTTTCGGGGCCAGTCCAGTGTATCTCACCACATCCCGATTTACAGTACTTCGCTTTTTTGGAGGTAAATGGTTCCTATGGAGATGATGTATTATTTTTAGTATTTAACATGTCACCAAATTAGTGTTCTCTTTAAGGCTGCAGAATATATACATCGATGCAGAAATGCATGTCCAAGATGAATCAGGGAGGAGTGGTAGATACAGTTTTCCAAGGGAGTTTGGATGCTATTTAAAGCGTAAATACAACAGAATACAAACATTTGCACAAATATTCAAACATAGACATATATTCAATGAAGAAACAAGTTTGGGTGAAAACTTTGTTCCCCTCTTATTTGTTCTGTTCTGGATAACATAATCAATTACTGCCTTCACACCAGCATTCAAAACCAGAGCTGCACTATTTGATACTATTTCAGCTATGATGCTTTCAACAGTAATACTGGTGTCCGGCTGCGGTAGCATCCTCATGGGTCCAGCTGACCTTGTCTATTACGGATCATGCATAAATAAATATCTTGTCTAATAAACAGCCAGTACTGTTTTGTTTTTGACACATAACCTTGACCCTGTTGGATTGTGTCCATTTGTGTCTTTACCTGGTCTTGGCAAAGCTCTCCCCCTCATCCTCAAACACCCACAGGACATCAGCGAACGAGGGGATGGCTGGTGTATCCACAGTGATGTCGACATAACCGTGCGGCTGATAGGTGATCAGAGGGATCTACGGACCAAACACGGACAAGGATTACAAAGTGTGACCCTGAATACATGACAGAAAGAACAGGCAATCTTTAATCAATTTAAAAAACATGAGTAGTCCAGTACCTGAAAGTGGACTCGTGGTTGAGGTGTCAGAGGGAGGTTGGTCCCGATCATCCGCACAATGCTGCGATACTGACCACAAAGCTGACTGTCCCACACTGGGACCAGCTACAAGGAAAACAAGACACACATTCAGTTCACTGTGCCATCAAATATTCAGTTTATGAAGAAAAAGTACCAATACTGAGATTTTCCTCAGCATCCATACAACCTAGAAGTGTGTCTGTGAGCTCACCATGTCTGGAGGCACTCCAAAGTACTCCAGGACAGCACACAGCACATCCAGAATATCCTCGACTAAAGACATTGGAAGGGCTTTTTCATGCACCAGCTGATGACTGCAGAGATCCTGTTTCTGCTGACTGACTTGGGAAGAGGCCAACACAGAGTGGATGGCACAAAGTCACATATTTTATACCTGAAGCAAAACAACACATGCAAAACAAAGGCTTTGAAATAGAACAATTTAAAGTCAGTACTTGCATTCCTTTAGAGACAGCAAATCAAGTCAGAAATATTATTAGTTATGGACATATATTTGTTGACAAAACAAAACTAATGTTCGGGGGGAAAAACAATTTAGGAACTTCTAGGCTAAATATGACAGCTACAGCTGACTGTGTAGTTTTCAGAGCTGGATTCTGGCTCCCTGTGTGTCAAATAATTTATATTTATTTTATTTTTTAAATATTCTGTTTATTAAATTCTGTCTTTTTTCTATTTATTTTAATGTCTATTTTCTTATATTTTAATTATTATTAAAAAAAAATATTTTTTACTTAACCCTTTTACTTGCTTGTAATGCAAGTTTGTTTATTATCCTGTGTTGGGTTTCTCTAATATTGTGTCAATACTATGTAATGTCTTGTTCCTATTTATTCAAACACTTTGAATTGCCTTGTTGAAAACTGGTAATAAATAAATAAGATGAGTTAGTGATAAGTTGAAAATGCCTGAAACTTAAATATTTCAGAAAATTACCATGGATCATTTATGAATCATGTGTGCCCGAACTGCCAAATTCATAAGGATGTACCATAACATGGTCAAATCATTAACTGAAACTGAAAGCTTGTTTAAAACAATTTTTGACTGAGAATTGATATTGTCAGCTTGTCATACAGTCATACATTTACAAAGTGTAAATGTATGATGTGTGTTTTTACTAAAAGCTAAGATGTCTCAAGACAGTCCTCTGGTGGCGGCAGCATTGCATTACACATAAAAAAGCAACACTTTAGGTTTAAATAGACAGAACGTGCAACGTCCAAAGAAGGTATTGAATATCAAACATTTTCCATTTTTAAATTCCCTGGGATACCGTAATAGTGTCTTTAAAGACAAGGTAGGTCTTTTAAGTCTTCATTCATCTCAACTGTAAGGTGAGGATGATTTTAGTTATGACAATGTGGCATGCTCTTATTTTTACAGTCTATGAGCCTGCCCCGTTCATAAACCACTGAGTAATAATGACAAAGGCTGCATTAAAGCATTAACATGAAAAATAAAACCCTGTGATTGCACTCCGGGTTTTTCTGAGCTGGAGGAGCTTAATTTGAAATAAACCATTTGGATGCTATCTTTCTTACTAAAATATCACGTAAGTTTTTGTAGTCCATTTAATGGTGTAGTCACAGAGACTCCACAGCGCTACATTATTGATGTTACTGTCAAACTGTCACCTGGTGACATCACAGACGGATGCTCGGGGAGATGGTTTTCTCCGTTTCTACAGTTGGATGCTAACTCGGCTGCATAACCGCACTGGACCAGCACCACGGACACCTCAGCTGGGTTGTTAGCTTTAACCTAAACAAAGTAACCTTTCAGTGCTAGTAGTGCGCACAGGTACCGCAGTGTGTCCCTAAAAGCTGCATGGTTCATCAAAAGTAAACCGCGATACAAAGACACATGCGGGATAAGTGGAAACGTGTGTGTACTTACCATGGACTTTTCTTGTTGAAGCGTGCGTTAGCAGCTACATTTATCCAATATCTTCACAAAAACAAATAATACAAACTATAATTTCTGATAAACGCTAAGAAAGCGCCGCTTCCCTCCCAGCTCACGCGTCCAGGCTGCAAGTATGTGAAGTCAAATAAAGCTGCAGCAGCAACACTTCTTCTGATTGGCTGTAAAAGCAGAACTACAACGAGAGCCAATAGGAGCGGATGACCGTGCAGCGTAGCCAACGGCTGCTCGACCAATTGCGTGTCACAAAAACCTAGCAGCACCAAATTTGTATTTTTGTTCACGAGTAGCTTCATCTTCTAGGTAAGAAAAACTCACCAAAACAAGTATTTACTACACGTTTTTCACGTTCAAGGGATTTTTAACAATATTGGTTGTAACAGTCACACAGTTATATGTTTAAAAGGCGCAGTAAAGCAAATTAAAATGTCCTTTTCCGAAGTTTCACTTCTTCCTCATGTTTCAAAAGTAGCTAACATTAGCTTCTTTAGCTAACTACAACGTTCACGCTAGCGTAACGACTTTACAGGACAACTTTTATTTAGCGTTCATTAACTGGCTTCTTAACTTAATGCTGTTTGTTCGGAAACATATACCAGTGAGCGCAAAGTCACATAGACTCATCCAGTTACATATAACTAGCGTTATTACCTTTATCGAGTTAGTTCACGTTCACCACAACGTTTACCACCTTGACTGACTTGCATAACGTTCCCACTCCCACTTTCAGGTCTGGTAAAAAATCAAAGATGATGGATGCACTGTCTGTGGTGAGTCAGCTCCGGGATTTGGCATCTGAGCCGCAGAACCGAGCGGTGATAGTCCAGGACCAAGGTTGTCTCCCTGGGCTGGTTCTCTTCCTGGACCATCAGAACCCAGAAGTGCTCCTTGCAACTCTTCAGGTGGGTGATAGACACTTCACTGGTGCTGCTCGTGATTGTTATATACTTACTGAAAAAAAATATGCGGATATACTATGTTTTCTCTTCTCCTTTGGTTCTCAGACCCTGCGCTACTTGGCTGAGTTGCCCCCCAACATACCCACCATGAAGAATGAACTGGGGATGATGGTGAGCTTGGAGACTTTAACTGGAAGGTGAGGGCTGCTCTATGAAACATAGGAAAAAGTGACATTGTATTTCTCTTCAGTCATTCGAATCTATGGACCCATATAACATTGTATGTAATATTTTCCCATATAGAGAGGGCCTGTCTGTTGACATCACAGGCCTAGCTCACGAGGTGTATGACATCCTGAATGCACCTGCTAATCCTGTGCAACGCACACCTGAGAGGGAGAGGAAGAAGAAATCCCAGTTCTTTATCAACTCCACCAACAAGAAGGCCAAATCTGTCACTCTGCACATCCAGGGGCTGGACAGTACTGTGAGTAGGCTGAGACACACACACACAGACGCACTATGCTGATTCTTACTATTGCCAACAAATTAATTGTTATTCTCCCTCTCTTGTCAAGGACCAGCGAGGTTTGTGTGAGGAGGCTCTCCTGAAGGTCAGAGGAGTGATCAGCTTCACCTTCCAGATGGCTTCCAAGAGATGCACTGTCCGCATCCGTTCAGACTTGTCTACTGAGGTAACACACGGACAAATATTTACTATTTGTGTCTTGTCATATAACAACACGCTTGTTAATCCTCAAAACCCCAAAGCCCACAGGCAGCTATTGAAGGTGCTGCACCATTTATCACAGGCAGAAACTGTAAAAACAGGCATATTGTGATATATCCTTTGGTCACTAAAAGTAGCCATATCAAAGTTTACAATAGTGGTATTTCATTAAAAATCAATTATACATTTTGCCAATTTATACAAGAATAATAATTTTATTCCATTCTCAGTGCAACTGGGAAGCAATGAATGACTTGGCTGAGACCAGCAGTAATGTGAGAAAAAAAATCTGTTATTCCTGCTGAACTGCACGAAAATGAAACTAGTTATAATTAGTTAGTTAGTAATAGTTTCATGATCTGGTGTGCAGCCCTCATTTTTATTATTTGATATATTTTAAATACTTAAAAATCTATGTATATATATTATTTATTTTGCTAATTTTGAAAGAAATACAAGTTACTTATGTTTGTCCTGTTTCCATAGAAATGTAGGAATTATAAATTGCAATAAAAATAAAGCCACACTGAGTAAAATGTGACAGGAGCCAAAAAAATAAAGGACCTTGGGATTCAGTGGCTTAAAAAATTAGTTCATATCAGTCTAGTTATATTAATTTGACCTCCTTGAATTTTATAGAGTCTGGCATCAGCCATTGCTGCCACTAAGGTGTTGTCAGCACAGCAGGTGGTGAAGAATGAGGCAGGAGAAGAGGTGAGTGGTCATTTTACAGGACAAGTTATGACTTTCTGACAAAGTAGTATTTCAGTATCCCAAGGAGAATTAACAAAAAAGAGCTGTGGGTGAGTTCACGCTGACTTTTCTCCTCAAATGTTCTTTTTTTTTTTTTGTCAAGGTTTTTATCCCTCTGAACCCGTCTGGAGTGGAAGTGCCGAAAAACTCAGCTCTACCTGACTACCTCCCAGAGGAAGAGGAGAGTCCAGAGAGGGAGGTAGATCGAGCGATTTCCCGCACCACAGCTAAGGAAGACTCTAATGGCAGCTGGCTCAACGCTGCCGCCAGTTTCCTCACCAAGACATTCTACTGGTGAAACTGGCCGAGTTTGATTCCTGAAGATCCAGTGACACAAAATGATGCTAAAAGACTTTTCCCTACCATGGTGTTTGTTACTGGAGTGGACATTACTGGATATTAACACCACAGACCAACATCCTGACTTTTTATGTGTACAGTCTGAACTGAACCATCAATTTATTGTGAAAAACTGCAAATGTGCAAAAGCACTTCTGATTTAGTGAATGGTGGTATAAACACTTGAAATATATCTTTGGTTTGGGAATTAATGTTTTCCATCCCCTTTCTCTTACATGTAAATATTTTCTTAAAATCCTTGTCTAAATGTTTTTTTCTCTCTACATGTAAAAAAAATGTAAGACTTGCTACTTTTCCATTTTGTCTGGAGCAGGCAGTATTTTCTGTATATCCTGCTGTTTGTTGGTAGTTCCTTGGGTTTATGCTAAAATAAATCCAGAAAGTCATCTTTTCAATGTCAACTGTATTTTCTTTTGACCGTCCACCATATTATAATTCTCTATTTTGGCACCGATGAAGACAAAATCCTTGCAGTAGCACACCAGGAAATAGGTAATCAACTCAGTTTTATTTACTTGCCAAACAGTACCGCTGCAACAGTTGTACAGTGATTTCAGATTTACAGATCTCATCCCACAACCCCTCCATGAAATGAAGGGTGTGTTAGTTTCCAAAGCTGTGTGGCCTGTCTTAGTAAAATATATCCACCTTTAAACATAACTTATTGGATATGTATGTAAAATGTAATTTACAAGCAATTTATTTTTTAGCTCACTCAAGATGCTGAACAGTTTGTGTACAGCTGGCAGAAACCAGCGATGCATTACAAGGACAGGGGTATTTTTTCTGTAGTTTCCCTCCTTTTTGGTGTTACTGCAAGATTTTAATAAAGAAGTGCAAAGGTTTCAAAATGCTAAGAGAGCAGTATTACTGCAAGATGGAGGTGAATATCGCAGAAGAGTGACAATGGTTGGTATTCTGTGTTTTAATCCATTTCATTTTGTCTTTCATGGATATAAAGCTGCATAAATGACCAATCTTTTGACATTATAGCTCTTATGACATAACATTTCATCATGAGCTTTCAAAATTTTAACATAAATCAAGCACAGGAAGCCACAGGAGCGTTACGTCAAAGCTCACGCTGGGAATGCTTTTCTTTTCTTCATTTCAGGGAGAAAGACAAGTCACCTCACTCTCTCTGCAATGTTATGCGTAAGGCAAAGGAGCATCAAAATTAGCAGCATTTCTTCTTAAATCAAAATGATCAAACAAATCAAATTATGTCAGAATTAACTTCACCTGCAAATTATTTAAATCCATTTTGCATTTGCCTGGCCAAAAGTAAAAAGTCAACCTCGAACAAAACGTGCCAAACTACAGCGGGGTTCTCCAGCACTGGCTGAGTTAGACAGTGACAGGACCCAGGGTGCCTCACTGCTGGGCCAATAAAAAGGATGAACCATTGGAAGTAAAGGGCAGAAATTAATAAAGTCAGTATGGGGAAATGGATAAGAATATAATAAGTAAAAAAAAAAAAACAACTTTTGCACTCAACTGAAGAACTTTTGTTCTTGCAAAATTACTTCTTTCTTTCCACCCATTTATTTTCTTCTCATGTCCCCTTTGGGCCTCTGTAGGACTTAACTTCATAGCAGTATCTTTTTTTATCAATTTAAACAAAGACAATATTGAGGACGAAACAAAGAATCATATTTCAACTGTACAGCAATTAAATAAAACTAAACAAAAAATCAGTAGTTTACACCCTAATTCTCATAGGTTGAGAACAGTCTTTTCATTTCGTCATTATTTAACTTAAACTCCATGATACTTCATGAACGCTCCTGCCTCATCCCAATAATAACCTCTATAGTCTTAAACACTGTAGACACAGCAAAAATATATAACATTACATGACATTTTCCTGCAGTTTTAATACAACCTCATGCACTGGCATAATTCCTATATGATTCTCTTCTGTAACATTTCAATAGAAATGTTTGCATTGAGAATTATGAGGTTCCAGTTAAAGAACGTGAATGAAACCTTGTAATTCAGAGCCTGTTGTGTGAGTTCCAGTCATAACATCACATTTCGGATTGTGTCAATTGGGTTACAGTGTGTTCTACAGCAACAAAAATCTCTTCAAGTATAATGGCTGAAGACTTTACAGCTGATCTCAGGTTACATTATTATTAGTCTCTCATTCACACACACACACACACAAACACAGACATACACACACACACACACGCACACACACACACAAAACACTCATTCAATCCTCCTGTGATTTCAGGACATTTGCTTCAGAATAAGGGCTGGCCGGGGCTGTACACAGAACATTATGACTGAGTGTCAGAGACAGAGAGACGATCTGTCCCCCATCGTGGAGGAGAAAGTCCTCCTGGGGACGCTTCAGGGAGATCTTTGGAGACACCATCTTTGGGAAATGGCTGCAGGTGCTCTTCTGTCGTGGGCAGCTGAGAAAGTAAACCTCTGGAAGGTCTGGCTGTGATGCTTCAAGTCCCTCCCTTAGTTCAGTCCAACAGCTCTGTGTTACCTCTCTCCGGCCATCTCACTTCCTGTCTCTCTGGGTGTGGCTTCATGTTGGTGTAACAGGGCATCAGGCAACATCTAAACACCAAGACCAACAAAGAAACAGTCAGCTGCTGCAAAAGCTAGGGCGAACTAAAAAACTAACCCTCTGAATTGGCACCAAACTCCTTTGATAAAAACAGTGATTTTACCTTACTGGTGATGTACTGCTACCTTGATTGGTGAGTGAGTGTGTTATTATGCAACTTTAGTGTTTAAGGGTCTGACCTGGTCCCTGCTGGGCTGATATGTCCTCTATTCCGCTAAGAGGTTTCAGGAGACCATTCTCCCTAAAGGCTAAGACAGGAACTCTCTCCTCCTCCTCCTCCTCTTCTTCTTCCTCCTCCTGCTGCTGCTGCGGCTCCTGTCCCTCAGGAGGAGCCAACCTGGAATGTGAAGGCAGTACAATCACCTCTTCAAACTCCCCGTTCTCCCTAGAAATAAAAGGATTGGAAAGAAACTGTTACAGTCATCTGTGTGACAGTCTACAGCCTAAAACATGAACATGATGTGTTTTCTGTGCATGCAGTGACCTTTGTTCAGGAAGGCTCAGTGCTGTGGTGCTGGGATTTGGGTCCGGTTGACGACTATTGCCATTGCTATTGTGTGTTGGTGACGCAGTCACTGCAGATGGACTGGAAGTGGCAGGGGTCACTGATGAGGAGACAAAACAAGACAGCGTTCAGAAACAGCATCACAGAAATAACTGCAGCAGATACATTTCAACTCTTGTGTCTCACTAGGGACACTTTCTGCTTTAATTTTTCAACTATGTTGATGCAAACACCATGCATTAAAAAAAAGGTGTGTGTTTCAGACTCTATAATAAACAGAGAATCCGAAATACAGACACTCAGACCCCAAATGACAAAAATGTCCCAGTTGAAACTGATTAAAACCATAGAAATTGATTGTGCTGCTGTCAGCACATTCAGGGGTAAACACATGCTGTGTTAAAGTGTTCCAGTGTCAGTGTTGCTGCCATTCAATGACCCAAGCCAGGTTGTCAAAAATAAAAATTCCCCCAACTCTAAATAAATTAAAATTAAAAAGCAACAGTGGTATTATGTAACAAACTGGCATCAAAGTTAAAATTCTGATTTAAATTAATATTTGGTAGATGTGGTTAGTTCTGTCAGGACTGAACTTTGGTTGAAAATAATATTAATTAATAATATTAACTTAATATTTAATTTTATTCATATGAAATATATATTTTTATAGCAGTGCTATGATGCAGACATTTGATGTTCAAGAGTTCAGAACAACATTAAGTTATATTCATGCAAACAAAACTTGATTATTCAATTCAAAATGATGTAAACAGGTATGATGAGAAATGAGAAAATGTTAAATTCAGTTACCTGCATTACCTCCGTTCCTGTTTGGAACGACTTTCTGAAGAATGGAAAAGATGAAAAGAGAATGAAAACTTGTAACAAATTGATTCTTTATGGTGAATCAGACAGCACATTTCTTCGGGCGTTTACCTTCTCTGCTGCGTCTGAGCGTCTTGTTCTCTTCATGATCTCCTCCAGACGCTGGTAAATGAAAAAGATTTTACATACTGCGCGCATGAGGACTATCATGATTATTCCATCTGGAATTAAACAAGCTCACCTTTTTCCTCTCCAGGCGTTCGGCCTCCTCTTTCTGAAAGTGTTTCTCTCTTTCCTGCCTCAGTCGCTCCGCCTCCTCTCTCTGTCGAAACTCTTCCTCCTCTTTCTAACACACACACACACATACACACACACATATACACACTTTATTCTGAGATCACAGAAATCAGTCTGCTAAGTTTAGTCTTCAGTTCACATTTTTTTCTGACCTGTTTTTGGAGTCGCTCTGCCTCTTTTCTCTCTTTCTGAAGTCTCTCTTCCTCCACCTCCCTTTCCTCCTCCTCCTTCCTTCTCATCTCCTCCGCCTGCCGCTGAGCCTCCTCCTCTCTCTTTGCCCGCTCCTCGGCCTTGCGGCGAGCCATCTCTTCCTGTGCCAACCTGTGCAGACACAAAAATCAATCAGTCGAGGATGCAGAAACACACCTTGCTCACTACTCTTGATCATAGGAAGCACGCACCTGCGTTGCTCCTCCTGCTGCTTGCGCTCCTCTTCCTCTCTCTCCCGCTGCTCGCGGGCCAGCCGACGATTCTCAGCTAGGATTCGACTCGCCTCCTCTGGATCCGTAGTGCCTGCTGAGGGCTTGTGGGCTGGAGGACTGCCTACACTCTCTAGAAGAAATAATATTTTGATCAGTATATCTTATAAACTGATTAATTAAAAAAAAACAAAAAAACACTCCAGGTGGTAACTGACCGCTGGCTGCTGCTGGTGTCTGCTCGCTGCTGGTCTTGTTCTGGCCCAGGGGCTGGGGTCTGGGCTGAGTAGGACTGAGGACCTGCTCTTCTTCCTCGTCTCCAGGATCTCTGGGGGGTTGGGGGCTATCTGGTGTGACCCTGAAAGGACGAAGATTACCAGGGTCCTCAGCCCCTGGAGATTTAAGAAGCTTGGGGGTTGGGGGACGTCCTGCTGACTTCTGTGGAGGCCTGTGTGCAGGAAGGAAACGGTAAGCACACAGTCACACTTTCCAGACACTCAGGCTGTATCCACTTCTTTAATTCAGCCAATGTACCTCATTTACTCAGCCATCACAGGTGAGTTCTCCTACCTGCCAGGAGAGGGTGCTCTCACTTTGCTTTTCTTCTTGCCCGGAGAAGAGGAGCGCTTGCTGGGGGGCAAAGTCAGAATAGGAGCCAACGGGAGTGACAAGTTGCTCCAGGACTTCCTGACATTGTCTCGGTCCTTCTTCTCCTATAATCACAGGGGACGGATAGAATCAATTTTCAAAATGAGCAGAGTTTTTCTTTTGAATTGATCAGGACCAAGGTGAGCCAGCAGCATAATGTTGCTGATATTGCTCCTCACTAAAATGTCCTTAAAAGCACACAAAGCAATGAGGTGAAACAGAGTGCCTGCCGGCCCAGGTTGTCCTCCTGACAGCAGCAGAAGATGATCAGTAACAGGATTAGACTCAGACAGTCTTCCTTTGGCCGGGATTTACCTCTGGCACCAAGCCATGACACAACATTAAAAAAAACAACAAACTCAAGACATCAGTTATCATTTCCTGTTTGTAGAGGAGTCAAAACACTCTCACTGGGTTAACACTGAACTACAGTTTGCATTGTGTAGACATTATGCCTATAAGTGGTAGATCACTGGTATACTGGATTATAACTTTCTTTGTGTAGATGCATGTTTTATGCATGTGTGGAATATAAAGCACAGAACATGACCTCCGTCTAAGACGTTAATGGTGTAAGCTGTGACACAGCAGCAGGCAGATGGATAGAATGTAGATGTGTGTGTGTGTGTGACTGTGTGTGAGGAGCAGACACACACACACTTTGATATATTGTGTCCGACGGATCTGGGGCATTATCATTTTAAAAAGAAGAACAAGAGGAAGCAAAAAGGCAGTGAATAATTTATGTGCGCAATCATGGTAAGACACAAACACTATTACAGCTAAAGTAAAGAAGAATATTATAGAAGAAAAGGAAAATGTGAGTTTTTCACACCATAAACACAAAAGAAACCTTTTTTGAGCACCTGGAATTTCTCACAAGTAACATTTGTGACAACATTGCATTTGCAGAGATATAAGAAATGAATATCCTGTAAATATTCAGTCACAGGTGCAGGCTGAGGACAGGACCCACCTGTGTGGTGCCGGTGGTCCTCCTGCGCACAGTCCCAGCAGAAGACGAGACTGTCCCCCTGCTGAGGCTCCTCTCCTGACTGCGGCAGTGCGGAAGCGGCTGGGCCTGCAGGGCTTTGAAGGACATTGAGCCCATGGGGTGGCAGGACACTGAGCGAGGACAAACAGGAATGGCTACGGTGATGTACGAGGTGGGAGTTGCGGAGGAATGGATCGGGGCGGCGTGAGGGTTTGATGAGCAAGGGTTTGATAAACAGGAATAACGGAGCAAGAGAGCGGAAAAATAGAGGAAGGAACGAGAAGGAATGTCAGGAGAATTAGTAAAGCCGTGAGTTTGGGAAGACCAGTGGAGGATTATGAGGAATGAAAGGAAGATGTTTGTTGGAAACAGAAGAAGAAGAGAAGGAGGTGTTAGTGCTACTGACTGGAAGCATCACTGCTAATACACTGCAACCATCACTTGGGAACTGTATGTCTGGTATATTATTGCTTTTTTTCCCCTAAAGAACGATAAATCAGTGCCAATTAGTCAGTAATCAAAACAAAAAAATGAGGCTTTAAAACCACAACACAAAACTGGAAATGTCCCAGTTTCTTAACTTCTACACTTTATGAGTGGTTTGACAAACAAATCACTACTTTAAGGAGTCCCAGTGTTGGAAGCATCTCTCCTCTACAAGTCATTCAATCAGAATAAACTATTATTATTTCATTAGACCCCACACCACACAGAAGAAGTGAGCATGCAGAAAAATGCACAAACACAAGAAGAGGAGAGAGCATCTTCACACGCTATGTTCGCTGTCTAAAAGTGTGCAGAGTAGAGGAAAGCAAGAAGTTATGTGCAGGTTGCTGAGAGTCATTTATTGAGTGTGTGAGCATTACGAGAGTGACATTTCAAAAGATGGACTCGAAAAACACAGCAGTACAAAACAACATAACTGTAACAGGCAGAAATAGACGAGAGTGCCGGAGCAACGACAAGAGGTTGTAAAGTATTGCACTTCAACAAAGCATTCGTTCTGGGGCATCACAAACGCAGATCACAAGCAAACATGGCATGTTAGCATGTGATTTTGGATACAATCACCTGCCCTTGCCATTGTTGCCATGGTAACAACAGCGACAGGGAGTGATGTAAATAGAAGAATACTGTGTGTGTGTGTGTGTGTGTGTGTGTGTGTGTGTGTGTGTGTGTGCATGGGCTTTGTGTGCCTGATACAGGCTGGTGAAGGAAGTTTCAGACGGTGTAATGCTTTAAGTCTGGACAAATCTGATTAACATCCGAAACGGTACTGGTCAAGAGGCCAAAATATAAACGGCAGAAATACTTTTTTGAGCTGTGATTGCCAGTTTTGTGTGCATTTAGAAACATCCTCCATTTCAATCACACCCGACAAGGGGCTCTTACTGTGGGATGTGTGTGTGTTACCTGTTTGCTCTCCAGACAGACTCATGGCGCTGCGGCTGCGAGCCAGGTAGGAGTGTGTTGGCTGCTGCAGCCGGTTCACCACGTTGCTCTCCCATGGCGTCAACGGAAGACGGCGCAGGCCTGAGCACACACACGTAACGTATGAGGTTTGATAACAACTTAAACTACTAACCGCCCACTGATAAGCCTAAGCAATCGGTCAAAGCAGATTAGAAATTATGCGCAATAGCGGTATTTATTGCTTATTCCTTCCCTCGCACTGCACAACAGTGTAGGCGAGAGATTAAATGAAGTCCAGATCATGCACAGGCTGCCGTGTTACACCTGCATGCACCAGTTAATTATGAAGGGAAGCAAACAGCCTGGAGTGAAGCACAAAACAAAAGCAAACACAAGGAGGAGAGCATTCAAATAAATAGTGCAAACAGAGGATGTATTGCACCTGCATCTTAAGGAAACTGTCTTCACTTAGGCTTCAAGACACATCTGAATATATCAGGCAGAAAGTTAAAGAAGTGCTGAAAACTTTTATACAAGTAGGTTAAATTATGTGGCCATGCAGTCTCTGGGTAGAAATATTCTCATACTGAACATAATGTGTAACTTATTAGGCAGAAGTGGACATGATACTAAGTAATTATTCTTCATAATAACCTGATATAGCACTTAAAAGAGACAAAGGACAGTTTGTCAGGGAAAAACATGCAGCGCTGCCCGCTCTGATAGTGAAGCAGAGAACAAGGTTGCAGGTTTCAGGTAGAGGGGCAAAGATACAGCTGGGCTGGAAACTGTGCAAAGGAACCCGAGTCTCTTATCTACACCACTTTCAGGCAATGGCAGAGTTCTAGCTACACTTAGTTAATGAGATCTGTTTTTTCACAATGTCTGTTTGAGTGTGCAGAGTTTGTCTTTGCAGCCTGAAACTTGGCACATGACTCCCAGTGTATAATTACTGCATGTGCAAATGTCTGATTGTTGAAATGTGGGTGTTGATTTTTCAGCTCGGATAAAAACAGCATACAGTGTTCCCACAAAAACAAAAAGATTATCCTACAGAGGATTAGAGAAAGGGGTCACGCCAGAGGGGGAAAAAAATCTTGATCCCTCTGCTGAAACGCAGTGAGGTTCAAGCACATGCACTTATATAGTACATGATATCTGATGAATGTATTGTTAAAAAATGCATCTAGTAGAAAATGTTTTTCACAGCTGCACACATATCTCAAAGTAAACTTAGGTTTGTAATCCTGAGACAGTTTCCAGCTCATGATCTTTTGCTTTGCAGCAAAGTGTGTAACATATATGATGTGGGACCAGGCTGCAGAAAACACCTGTGTTTTTGTGCTGGCTGGCCTTTCCCTGGTGTAGGCGGGGTTTGGACTGAGCTTTGCTAATGACAGGGGAGGAGGCTGTTCTCATCTGTAAGCCTGTCAGCAACATACGGACATCAAAGAATACATGGTGCATTAGTTGAATTTGCACTTATATAGTTATAGTGATATACTTAAAGAAAAGTCTGACAATCTCACTTTCTGGCTGACACTTAGATGAATGGTTCAAAACAATTTTGATATCTGGAGTGGCATGTTAGCTTAAGCTAGCTGAGACAAGAATCTTATAAAATCAGAAGGTTTCAGTGATACTCTTTGTTTTTCTCTGTGGATCATTTACTAAATCAATGAAAACAACAATGAGCGCTTAGTCACAAGAGTCACAACAAACACAAATGACATAAGATACAGCCAAAGGCAGTGGAGACTGCAATGGGTAACATTTGTGTGTTTGGTCAAGTTCATTTTCATACCTCGGTCTGGCGAGTGTAGGAGTGTGGCAGAGGAGTAGGAGAGGCGCTTGGTAATAACAGGGTCTGTGTGTTTGGATAAATTCATCGTGGACACTGACCGTCTGTCAGCATCTAGAGAAAAAGAAGAAATATGATAAAGGTAAATTAATAGATAGACTTAAAGACAGAATAGGGGAAGAAAGAGAGAGCTGGAGCCAGCAGTTTCTCTTTGAAGGGTTACTCTAGTCTATTCTGGTTAAATCAGGTTAGATTGGATATAAAAAAAACTACAAACATGTTGCTAAAGGGAAAAAAATATTAGAAAATGAATTAGTGCTAAATGGATCTTATGTCATCTAAAAATGGAGCTAAAATGGTTTGAATGAATGATCCTGTGTGTTGGGATATGAGTTCAACCTACAAACTGGATTGCTACATGCAAATAAAACAACAAACACTAATGATGCCATTCACTGTGGCCTACATTTACACTAATGCCAGTGCTATTCTGGTGCTGTACAGTTGCTAGAGCCAGCCGTCTAACACTGGCTGCCTAACTGACACACTGCTTTAATATTCACATTGGGAGGTCACTCCGTATCTGCGGTAGAGACTGAAAGCACCCTGCATGTGCTCCAGTCCAGCAAGGTCGAGTGGATAGAGGAAAGCCGACTCGACAAAACCTGGACCAGGAGGGGAAATGGACAATGGCAGAGAAACAAAGAGCAGGGAGGAGACAGAGGGAGATCCGAGAGCGAGGGGAAGAGAGAGAAAGAGTCGGAGAGAGTTTGAGAATAAGGGAGAGAGAGAGGGAGGGGCAGAGCAGGGTGTGAGTCAGCAGTAACAGAGGGCAGGGGATCTGCAGAGTTCAAATATAAACATGGCAGAACAATACTGACACGCAGAGGCAGGCAGACATATTTACACAAGAGGCACACTGTGAGACATCAGGGAGATGAGATTTCAATAGTATTCAATCAGCCTGAAAGCGCAGATACTGTCAGTGTGGTGAGTTCCTGCAGGTACAGAGTGGAGGTGTGTGTGTGAGAGTACCGGCTGGCGTGCTGGGAGTGTTTGTGTGCAGTGCCCCTCCCCAAGACCACCGGTTGGTCTTCTGTCTGGTTCTCTGGCTCCTCTCCAACGTCCGACGCATCACCGCCTCATGGCGAGCCTTCGGCCACGAAAACAACAATCAAGATGAACAATTAAAAAAAAAAAAAAAAACAACAACACACACAACCAGGTCACATGAAAAACACTTTTAAGATTCTTTGTAACACCAAAATTAACCTGAACATGATTATAATCATATTTTGGAAGATATTTTGCCCAAATATTTCCACCTACTGGTTTGACATAATAACAGAGATCAGATGCATGATCAGCTGAGAGCTTTATTTTAATTTCAGTGTTGTGTTTTAGGAAAACTGACAACTGGGATGAAAAAGCAAAACAGATATTTATTTCATTAATGTACTGCCAGGTAGCAAAATTGAAGTTAACAGGAAATGGCTGGGTCCAAGGATAGACTGAAGCAGTTCAGGAAATTTATACCAAGGAATCACCAACTTTTTCTGCAAAATACTGAGAAATGTGAAAAATACTGGGGAAGAGAAATCCAATGAATGTGATTTCTTCACTGTCATTTTGAAGAAATTGTATCCTTCTGCACGAAAGCCAACTGAATGGACTTTAGCTTGTGAAGTAGTAGTAAACAAAACAAAACTGAAAAAAAATAGAAAGGAAGTATACCTTTTAAACAAAAAGAAAAAGCCACCTCCAACATGGAATTTTGAGACTGGACCAATTTTCGCTTTAATTAACAATTGTGTTGTATTTGGTCAGTGGCCATAGAGTGTGTTTTGTTCATACTAGTTGTACAAGCACCTGGCAGATCAAATCTAAAAGTGATTATGTAACATGCTCAAAATGAAAGCAAAACCATTCAGTTTATCTCAAACTTGTTCTGAGAATTTATGATCCCAAGGAAGTGAGGATAAATTCTAGACGGTCCAGTAGACATTTGCCTTCCCAAAATAATAAAAGGATTCCACTGAAATATTTTTTCCAGTGTTCAGCCCTTATTTGATCCGCAGTGCAGAGATAGGTAAAAGCAGTAGACCAAGCTTTTTTTCCACCTCTGTGAAAATATGATGTTGTTGCAGAGGCAACAGCTCATGTTGTGAGTTTCATCTGGACACTCATCAGTGCCCCAGTGTTCATGGAATCAATAATCTAATTGGAGTCTGAACTCACTGTAAAGTGATTAACCAAATGCTGAACAGCAAACCTGCAACTCCTTTAACAGAACATTACACACAGACATTTATGGCTCAATAAAAAAACATCAGACTGAACAAAAGGCCACTCAAAAGCCACACATTTCCACTTGAAATATTTTTTCTTTCATAAGATGCTACAGTTATTAAAATGTATTTTTCTTCAAAGGATTTTTTTTCCATAAAGAAAGCAGCTGTGACTTATCACTTGTAACCTGTGACAAGATTTTAATTTTCTAGCTTCGATATCTTCTGAAATTAAAACTTTAAAATATCCTGGTTAAAGTGTATAGGTGACTGTGCAGCATTGCAACACACTTCCCTACAGAATATGCTCAGGTGTGTGAGTAAAAACATCAAGTTGGGAGATCAGCACTGGCGGTAAAGTTCAAACTCCAGCTCACTAAAGAGCGAAGGGGCATAGAGCGTGTAAATGTTTCACTAACAACTGATATTTATTAGCCTGTTCATGAAAATGGCATTCATATTGCACTTGCATTAATGGTGTGCATGCATGTGTGTTTTGGTAAAGTGTGTGTGCAGGTGTGTACAGGGCTGTGTGTGTCACACCTTGTCTTCTTCCAGCTTCTGCCGTCGTTTCTCCTCCACGGCAGCCCGTCTCTTGTCTTCCTTTACCCTCTGCTCCTCCAGCCTCCTCTTCCTCTCCTCCAGCTGCCTCTCATAGTGCTGCCTGGCTCGCTCCTCCCGTGCCTGCCACTGGGCCTCCTTGACAGCTGAGGCATGAGGCGCGCACACACACGCACACGCAAAGACACACACACACACGCAAAGACACACACACACAGTTAATAATGATTTGATGCATTAGTGTGTTCACATGCTAAAAAGAAAAGGAATCAGATGCGTGT
>JAOWBC010000383.1:6312911-6324626 GCA_028566105.1 Hypoplectrus providencianus | reverse complement strand
ACACACACACACACACACACACACACACACACACACACACACACACACACACACACACACACACACACACACTTTGCTTTCTCATCAGACTTGTCGGCCACCTGTCTCCAGATGGCTGAGCTTGATGGGTTAAGAGGACATTTCCCCTGCATGAGCAAACACACAAATACACACTAACAAACACATACAAACAAGCACCTGCTATTCAAGCTCTTGACATATGTATTTATCTTGAACATCCCACTAAAAATACACATGTATATTTGTATTATTGCATTGCTCTATAAGTAAAGATCTTTTTTTTCCCAGATAACCTCCTCCTGTGAGTCTCTGGAGAGGGTTTTCCCCCAGTAGATATGTCCCAGATAATTTAACCCTTGGCACGCACACAAAGAACAGTTTAAATGCAGCTCTAGAAACTATAAAGTACTGGACCACACCAATTCAGTGAACACTCCTGCCAGTGTCCTTCTATCCTTCCCACTCAATACCTTTTTTCTTCTTCTTCTTACGAGCATCCCTCCTTCTCTGTCCTTCCTCCTCCTCATTGATGGTGAAGAGTGCTGGGATGGCTGAACGGCTGCCTCCCTTCCCCAGCTTCCACTTGCCCCGCGAGCACCCACTGCCTCCTCCTTTTTCTCGTCCTTTACTCTCTGGCATCCTCTGCCCTGTTGCTAACCCTTGAGCCCCTGGCTAACTCACCCAGCCCCTGCCCATCCCACCCTGCAGTGGTGGGTGGGTGGCAGGGGGGCAAGTTGGCGGTGGATACCAGAGGATACTGGTGGATGGGGTCACCCCTGAAAGCCTTCTTCTCAGTGAGGACGCAGATAGCTAACAGCTAATGCTAACAGCTAATTCCTCTGGCTGCACATTGCTGCTCTGAGACAGCAGAAAGAAGAGAGAGAAAAGGTGGAGGACATAGCAGAAAGAGAAAAAAATGGAGGATGATAATTAGGAGACAGATGGAAAGGGAACAAAAGGGGACAGTTATAGAAAAGTAGGATAAAGTTCAGAAAAATAATGAGAGAGAGTGTGAAGCAGAGAAAACAGAGCTGCCCACTGTGCCATGCAGACAGTGTCTACGGTGGCAGTGCCAGGCAGACACAGAGCGAAGGAGACGAAGAGTGCGACAGTCTGAGGATGAGCTCTTGTCGTCTGGCTTAGAAAAAGAAGACTTAATCCACAACACTGGCTCGGTCAAAAAGATGGAAAGATTGCACTCCTCTTGACTCCTTTACTCCTCAAGAGATGCTGCTGTCACTCCAGTCACTGCAGTCCCCCACTCCCTGCCTCGCCTCTCTCCTGCTGGGCCTGTTCTGTAAACTTGTCAGAAGAATCATATCACACAGGCACTAGCTGTACAGTACACACACACACTGGCCTACAGATACACGGGTAACAAGAGGGCAGCGGGGCCGTTAAAATATTCAGTGCAAATCCACTGGTGGAAGGTGAGCCGGTACCGGTAAAGGGTTTCCCTGACAACAGCAGCACGTGGACCAGTGATGCAGTGGCAGAGTGGAAGCCAGTGAGCAGAGGAGAGGCACACTTTAATGTAAGGCACACACACACACAACTACAGATGCACGACTATGCACACACCAAAGCAAATAATGCAGTACTGGAGCTGCCTCGGTGGAAGGGGTGTGTTCATGGAGCACATGGTATATGTCCCCGCCCATTCCTCCACTTAAAGAGCCATCAGCTTTCTGACACACCAGGGTCAGGACAGTTTATATGGAAATCTTTCTTTTTATGTCCTACTGGCTCTTTGCAGAAACAAAAGTAACGTTATTCAGATCAATAGTTATATTAGAGCGGTGTGAATCAATACCAAGTTCACTTTTATAGCATATAGTGCCACGAATGAGAAATAAAGATGTTTGTAAATTCAATCCCGTAAGAGGCAGAGGAAATAAATGGGCAATAAAGTTATTCCAGGCCACATCATTGGAGGTCTAATAACAGTGCAAACATCAGCCTGAACAGCCACTACAGGGGCACGTGCTTGTGTAGGCTTAGCTCACATCTACCAAAGCAAATACACCCGGAGATTAAACAACCAGCATGACAGCTTGAAATCTTTCTCTAAGATGCTGTGGCTCAATTCAGCAAGGCGACAAAATGATTAAGGACACAACCAGTGATAGGGCACATGGCTGAAACTAAGCTCGTGCTGACTGACGATCAGTTCGATGACTGGTTTATACTACAGCAATTTTCAGAAATAAGATGTTATAAAAATAATCACTAGAATCTGCACCCTACTGTGAGTGTAGAGATGATTCCGGTGAAGTGGCATGTCAGCACACTGAGTCCCGAATGAATTTTAATCCTTAATTACAAACCAGTTTGCACTCTGTCATGTGAAGTTAAAAGGGGCACTCTTATAAATGCTGCAAAGGAATCCTGAACCTGCATGTGTGCAAATGAATTAGTGATTTGCATGTCCTTGTCATTGGCATCTAGTTAAACCCATATATTCTCATACAATATGTCATGTTTTTCTTAAACTAAAGCCCTTTTCATGCTGTTTATTAAAATGTGAGAATGTTTGTGTGAGAAATGTGATGTTATTCACCCCTGGCATCCTATAAAAAATACTTGGACAGGGTTGTTTCACCATTAACCTGGAAGTAGAGGTTATAACACAACCAAAGCACTGTCTCTGTAACTAACAGTCATGTTTGAATGACTTTGAAAAACACAATTGTTTGTAACTAATTTGCCGTATGGAAACCGTCTCCTTCCAGTGTTCCAGACCTTCTTGTGCTAGCTATAATGTTAAACAACAACATCACTTCAGTTCACCAAGTTCCTAGTCCTAAAACTCAGCTACTGAGCTAATGGTATAGCTTATCTGTGTTCCCAAGTAACTTCAATTTGACATTTGACTGAAAATAGAAAAGAAAGTCTAACCTTCGCTGAAACCCATTAGTCCTTTATGTGGTGGGTCTTACATTCAGGTTATCATTTGCAAAGGAAATAGCTTTATAAAGACTTTTTCCAAGTATTAAGTAAAGATCACATCCACTTATTTACAATCTATTCAAACATCATGTAAAGGCATCCATGGTAAACTTGCTGCCTCTTCTCCTCAGGGAGCACATGCTGTACAAACACATATTCATGAAAGAGCAATCTGATCTTTGTCCCTGCAGGATAGAGTAATGCTGTAATCCTACTCTCAGACTTAAACCGGAGAGGCTTGGCTACACACCCTCCTCACACCTATTGTGTGTGTGTGTAAGAGGGACAAGGACACGGGAATGGATGAAATATTTGCACCGTTATCTTGAAACAACATATTTAGTGCAGGACTCACAGAGTTGACATCATTAAATTAAAAAATATGCCACTGATTGTGAGACTAGCCTATAACTTTTTTTTATTAGCCTACGTTTTTGTTCATGGGTAATTTGCAAAATAGTATCATCATAGAGGTGTTAAAAGATCAATATATAAGGAGGTTTAGGATATGTAATGGTGCAGCAACAAAATATGTCCTTTGCAGCTTCTATGTTGCGTCTAAATGCAAAATAAAGCTCATGAAAACACCAAAGACACCAAAGAACAACATCCCAGCTCAGGAAATTGGCCCATCCGAGAAGTACCTGAACATAACACGTCAGCATGATTTGATTTGACGGTTTACCCACACAATGAAGGTAAAGTTCCTGCTCGAAGGGAAGAGTATAAAAGGTCAACTTCAACGCATTCACACCTGGTAACACGACCCAAACTCTGAGGTGGCAGTATGAAATCCATCTGTCAGCTGATATAGAAACGGATATAAAAACTGGTTTTGCCACTAAGTAAAAAAAAAAAAAGAAATACAAAGCAGTTTTGTGCAGGCATATTATGGGGCAACTAGACGGCACAGATTTGAAAATGGCAGATTTGACAGACGATAATCCTGTAACTGCGTGATCAAAACATTGTAGCCAGCTTCACTGCTGCGGTCAGAGGTGCAGTGGACTATGAATATTTACAGCTCACAGCAGCATGTATAATATAACATAAATAATGCATATGGGAAGGAAGTTGTTTATGAAACTAGCAGCAGGAAAGGAAGGCTTGAAAGCATCATGTTATAGAAAATGGATGCTGACAGTTTGCAGCAGGCGATCATGGGCAAAGTGACAACAGAGAGGAGTAAGAAAAAATGCTGACTGGGGAAGAAAGCTGCAATGGTAATATTAACATGTTTATTAGAAGTTTTCATTAACTGTATGGGGGTTTCTTCATAGTTATACAGCAGCCAGAACTCTCCATCTGCACTTTTCGTTTTATAATTTAACTTTAATTATGATGTTGTCTCTTTATTCTATTATTTTGACCGGTCACATTTATGTACACTATTGCGAAAAAATCTGACCCAGGATCATCCCACTTTGATGTACATACACCTGAATTTACACTAAAATGATCTCAAAATGTCACATAAGTGTTGTGGACCCAACTTGGATCATGCCAACTTGATAACCACAGAAACACACCCAGCATAGCATCTGTGCTAGCACGAACTGCATCAATGCTTTATTGTATTTATCAACTAAACTGAGGTTCTTGTGTGATAACATTTAAACACTTTTTGTCACAAGGTATATTTACATCACAGTGTTTAAAAAAAAATGTCTTCAACTTTAAAAGCAGACATGCACATATGACTTAATTGCGTCCAAAGTTGCGAATCAGACTGCAAGTCTTGTCTCGGGTATCTGCTATATCCATTTTCCAGATATCAGCTAGCTACACTGCAATCCAAGAAATACTGGCACTTTGATCCAGAGGCTGGATCATTGTCAGACCGTAGCCTTTATGGTCGCTGAGTGTAAAAGGCTCTTCACATTACTTGAAGTAGGCATACACACCCATTTGTAAATATCTTCTAAACCTTTCATATCACACTTTAAACTAGTCTAAATTTGAATTGGTCAGTTCCTTAAGGTGGGATATCCTGAAAGACGAACTAAATACACCACACTGTAGTACTAATACAACCAACGCATTTCCTAGTAAAAATATGTTTGGCAAAAATGTATAAAGAAAAAAAAATTCATGTTTAAAGATCACTTATTCCTACTTATTCCTATCAACTAAAGCAATAGAGACAGACAGCTTTCTTAGTGTCAAATAAACAACTTCACAGTTTTAACAGCCCAAATGTAAAAAGCCATAGAGTTCAACTTAAAAAAAAAAATAATAATAATAATAATAATTCAGTAGTCTTCTCGATTAAACAGTAAACATATGCACTGTTGCATTCAGGCCCAGATACACAGCAGATATTTTCCATTAGCTAATAGGAAGCACATGACAAGTCGTGACTAATTTGACATGGGGACAGAGGTGAGCATGTATGCAAATATACTCACACACTGCACAGCGAGGTTCTGCCCTTTGTGATTCGGCAGGATTGAATTACAATAAATGGATTATCCACAATGCCTATTAGTCTTCCTCTGATTGTGGCGACATCACTGGCGATAGCTGGCCATTGCTATTGATGCTTTTCTATGAGTACCAAGTTATAAGTTAAAAGCATAGACTGTAAAAATAAAAATAAAAGACTGAAGACGCTGAAATAGACCTACCCATAAACTTATCGTTTTATTTATACTTTTTACAACGTTTACATTTAACTACATAAAGGCAAGTCGGGATTCATATTAGACAACGCCAAACGGACTAGAAAAGTGGTTAAATAATGTAATGTGGTGAAGTTATGAGTTGTCATGTTTAGTTTGAACATTAACTGAATAGCTAATGACGACACCGTGACAGCTTGGGCCACAGGTGTGCGGTTAACTGATATTTATTAAACGTTTGAGGGATTAACAAGACAGTCCAACGTCTAGACAAAATAATAGAACTTGAATAAAACCCCGTAAGCGAATTGCAGTCCATAGGGACATAACCTAGCTCCTTCCATCCCGACAACAACCGTCATGTCCATTAATTCACCTGTCACGTCCTCTGAAGCGTTTCATTTCGTCGAGCTGACAAAATGTCAGCAACAGGTGTCTGTCTCGGCTTCAGCAGCTCAAAATGTCTCTCAACAACGACGACAACAGTTAAACTGGAGACATTTGTGTATTTTAGAGAGCAGTTCTTGTTTAATAAACGTTAAGCAACCGGTTGGGTGAGTCGGTTTCATAGTTAATCCCACTCCCGTGACCGACCGGCTCCGAGAGTCTCTCTGTAGTTCACCGACAGCAACAAACACCGACAAATTCAAAGTGAAGCCCCGGACTTGAGCAGCGGTTAATGCTTTAAAAAGCAGCCCGTCCTTTTTGAAAGTTAGTCAAAGTAAACTTTTCTGTCTGTAGGAACTCACCTTGGGACTCGGGAGGAGATGCGTCGCTGCCATCCTGGTCCGCCATTTCTCCTGACGTCAGCTGAGAGGGATCAACGGCAGGAACCCGAGGGACCTGCGGCACTGAGCCCGAGACAGGCCAGGAGCCCTCCCACGGACAGGTGGGGGACGGCACGAGCAAAAACCTATCCCACAGGCAAAATAAACTTATTATAGTGTGTTATAATCACATACCAGGCAGAATCTCACAATATTAGTCTCAACCTTTCACACAGTTGCTTCATTATGGGCCTTAAATGCACCTTAAGCTATGATAATAACATTAGTTATCGCAAAAAGCTTTATCAGCACTTTCCAAAACGAAGTTACAAAGTGCTCAGCAAGACAAAAAACGTTAGATAAACAATGATTAAAATATTTTTAAGCTATTAAACATTGAGCAAATAAGCTGCATATGACAAGAAGCATCATGGATAGAATAAAATAATTTTAAAAAATACATGAAAAGAAAGTTATTGCTGTTGTAATTAAAAGGGTTTAAGAAGTGAAGTAAAATGCTGACATCTACTGGCAATATGTGTATGTCAATGTCAAAGCAGTATTATGACTGGTGTCTCTATGATACACAGTTCTGTCATTTATTTCTTTGCACATAAAAAATAATAATAATAATAATAATAATAAAGAAAATCGTTACTGGCTGCACATACAGGAAAATAAATACCCAGCTAAAACATGTAATAATCGAACATATACATTTGATTATCAGACATATAAAATTCTTAGTTGGACTGTTGATTTGATTGTGATATGCGGGCGATATTTTATGTTCCTCAAATGTAACACTTGGTTTTTTTTTTTTGCATTGGAAAAAAATGTAGATTGCCAAACAAGATGTATTTCTTGATTGATTTATCCTAATCTCAGAAAGAGTGCTTTGGACTACTCTAAATATTTTCTGTTACCTAAGAGAAGAGAAACGAAAAATAGAAAACGAAACAAACTGAACAGCATTTATAGAATTTAAGTTCCTATTGATATGCAGAAGTTTTAAACTGGTTAAGTATTCAAAGTATTGCTTTTGTCCCATATGAGCAGCAGAGGGCGCCATCCTCTTACATTTACAGAGTTTGACTCATCAAAACTAAACTCAGTGCCTTTATGGGGATTCAATACCTTTCTCATTAGCTTTCATTGATACATCAATAAGATATTTTTCAATCACAAGATTCAGCTAATTGCATCGCTATTAAAAATACATGAGGTTTAATACCTGGAATATTTATACCTGAAAATCAGCAGCTTGGATTTATGTGTGATGTTACATTAGCACAGATTGATCAGAGAAAGCAAATCTGGTGTTGGTCAAAAATTTCAATGAATAACATAGTGCCTGTAAATATGTAAAAGGCTGCCGCAGAGGCCTTTCAATTAGAGAAAAAAATTAAACAGAGCACTGTTATTTCAGCTAACCCAGAGATATTTGAGTAAGGATTTGCTGTTCCTGGTTGAATGTATGCTAATCTCCGCTCATATCGCTGCTATTTGCCAGACTGTGCAGGCTTACCCCCCTCTGGACCCCCAGTAAGTAAAACGGCTATGGATTGGTGCGCAGAAAACTGAAACCATGGCAACCAGCTGTTTGGCAATTCCTCTGATGGAGGAGGTGGAGGGAGGGGGTACTGGCCTGTAGGTATATACACACAGACTCACACACTGACACAGACAAACACTTCTTGGTGTCTCTTGGGTGCACTATGGGGCTGGAGATTGAGAGGATGGAAATGTTACTTAATCAGCTATCTTGTAGCCGTATTTAACCAGGCCACGAATTTCCCTCTTATTTTTCCAGACAGAACCCCTCTAGACGTAGCTACCCCCTGCTCTTCTTCCTTAGTGTCTGTTTTTCTGCTGTTGTTTGCTGCTGTGAAGGTTACAGAGTCCAGGGTTCATTCAGTAGGTGGTGGTTAAGCCTGGAGTGACGTTCAGGGTCACGTGGGCAGGATGAAAGCCTCCCCAAACTGTCTGTAATTGGTTCCCAGGGGAGAGGGATCTTGAGATTCTCCCTACAATCAATCCCACACTGTGTCTCTGCATGCTATAGAGTGTGTTGCTTGCTGATCTGAAGTGACAGAAGAAAGATTTTGTGTGTCTCTTTGACCTAAATGTGTTTGAAGGGAATGGGTGTCAGGCGTTTTCACTTTGGGATGCTGATCCTTGGGTTGATTAATGCTCAGGGCTCTGTGTGAGTGTGGCAGTGGGCTGCTGAGGAATAAGCAGATCGAGGAACTGATTGGTTTTGAGGACAAGCAGCCTCTTTTGCTCCTCACTCGTGCATTTGGATTAATTCGGCGGGTGCTCTTGCTCAGCATGGGCCAGCAAACATCAGACTGGAGATCAGATACGTTTCTAGATTAAGCAGGCTGGTTTTACAAGCAGGACGGAGGGACAAACTGCATCTTTTTATATCTACAGGGATGTGGCATTAAAGCTTCTTAAAACTCTTTCTGTATTACATCAAAGCAACTATAGTCAACTTTAACTGGTTATGGCAAGGGTTTAATTTAATACTGGTGGCTCTATCTGAACTACATAGACAAATTTTATATTGATATTTCTAATGCCCTTCACAAGAGAAAACCAATAGGCCAACCTTGAACGCAGAGTCACCATGGGGTTGATTTTAAATTTTTTTCACAGGATTTTGGATTCAGTGCAAACATTTGTTTCTGTTGCTAATAGAAACATTCAGTTTAATCCACAGGGGGAGCCAAACACAAATGAAAGTTCTTTGTTGTTGCATCAACTAAATAAGCTATAAATAAGTTCAAAATTGGGGATCAAATATCTCTAAGGGCATTAATCAGTTTAATATTCCAAAACTCAAGCTAATCTACCTCACTGTGTTGTTAATGCAAATCAGGCGATGGTGCACAGAAGAATTTCATTTTATTCAATGAAAATAACTCTGGCTGTGACAGAAAATTCTGCCTTCACATAAACCTCCATTAGACATAGTAAGAGGCTGATTGAGAGGATGTATTTTTAGGGTTTGATGATATAATGAAAAAACACAGGAGTCATTGTCTTCCTCATTACAGCTGGCACTGAAGTGAGTGTCTCCTGGATGGTGTTTCTGCTGTGTCCATGATTTAAGCGGGTTCTGCCAGGAGCTGAATTATACACAGTGGTGTCCTCCTCTCTAAAATAAATGACCCTGATGATTAAACCGATGAAAACGCTGAATAAAACAAATTGACAATTAAAAAAAATGTGTTTCTCAAACACTGTTTGATGTGTAAAAAGCATCCCCTGCTGCCGGTATCATAACAACTAACATCCAGAAATTCAATGAAAATCCTTCACTGGCAAAATTATGAAGATTTAATATTACATTACATTATTAATGTTATGTATTACAATACATAACATTTCCCCTAAAAATGTGGCAAAGAGAAAAAAAAGTACATTGAAAGTCCTAGATGAGAGCAATGTTTAATGTTATGATGTTTTGAATGACAGGAATGTATAGAAAATAATGTAATTAATAGCAACATTAGAATCTGTAATGAAGAAAACGAGAGAATACCATATCTCTGACTTATGAGTGTTTTATCAAACTAAACTTCTTTGTAAACTATTAAATCGTCATTTGCTGTCCTTGCCATAATCCCCACTGTAATTGAATGCAGCATAGCAGCTAATTATGTGTTGATGAACTGATAATCTCAGAGATAATGAAGTAAACAATGCATACGCTGCAAAAATACATTGAAACCCATCTTGCAGAGACATGCTGGCGCTGTGCTGATAGTACCACATGGTCACTCATCAACAGAAATGCAAATAAACAGATGTCATGGAGTGGTGATATCACTTTATCACAGCTTAGCTGCAATTTTTCACGACTCCCATCTCGCATATAGTGCCTCACAAAATATGCTTGTTTTTTCTTTTCTTTTTTTTATCCATTCGGTTTTGCAGGCGGTGAAATCACACATACTTTGGCAGCTAATAACAAAGCACATTGCAAGTTTAACTGCTGTCCTCATGTAACCCATGTACTCTAACAGTGCTGCCTTTTCACAGCACAGACAAAAGCTCATAATTAACTATTAATTGCTATTGCTACACTTGCACCAGACAGTACTTTTTCAACTCTTTCTTTTTATCTTATCTCTTTTCCTTTAAGGCTGACTCCACCTGCCTCTTTGTCTCTGTCGCTGCGTCTGCCTCAGTCACCCTCTCTATCCTCATGTTACCTCTCCGGCAGCAGACAGGCAGAGCGATCTCTCCATAGCAACACATCCCCCATGTCTGTGTTTTTAATAAGTGATAACAGTTTCTTAAACCATACTGCTCATTTTTCTAAAAATGCTTGTAAAACAAAGGAAATCAGATAATTAATGATGATTTAATTTGTCTAGACAACTTCATTTTGGTCATTATTTCAAAGATGATTTACTTGGTCAGCCTTTGTTTTGATATAATGATTATTTATGTATGGATCAAATAAGACCATGTATGACACTGAGCATGTTTTGATAGCATAATAGCCTCTTTAATTATCTCTGTCTCTACATAATTCACTAGAAACAGATGGCATAATAGAGAATGATCTGAACTCACCCCCTGCAGACAGACAGATCCCCCACCAGGACTCTCCCCCATGCTGTCTAAACACACACACACACACACACACACACACACACACACACACACACACACAAACAAACACTCGCTTGATGGTAAACAATGCTCAATTTTACAGTATTTGTGTAAAATTAAACTGTACTGTTTCTCAGTCTTGTGCCATGTCATTTTTTTCCTCTACACTGTGAACACAAGCCATTAACCTCTGTGCTTTAACCTAATGTCTGCTGAGTTTTTCAGCACACATCATAATGTTATTAAACTTGTTTTTTTTAGGATCACATTACTTTAAAATGATCATACATTGTAAATCACCAAAATATAATTTATAGAAAACTGTTGCTGCTTTTAACGATTGCTGAATTTAACTTTTTTGCAGATTGAAAATTGCTTTAAGATCTGCAATACATTAACGTTATTCTCTCACCATCAAAGAGCGAAACAAAATACAAAGTATATAAAAATGCAACATGTGACCCATATTAGTAGTGAAGCTGCAGAAAATGTATAATATATAAATGTTGGGTAATATACCAAACCATTTTTGATATATTCAAATCAAGGTACAGTGGTTGATGCATCAATTTACAAACGATATTGGAGAAATTTGTGTGTTTAATTTTAATGCATCTGCAGGGTTTTAGGGAATATTATACATGTACTGTGTAAACCCAATACACAGGAAAGAGGTACATCATCAGGTCACTGTGAAAACTTCTTCTCAAAAGCACATTGAGATTATT
>JAOWBC010000383.1:6296735-6312811 GCA_028566105.1 Hypoplectrus providencianus | reverse complement strand
CCGCCTCGGCTCCTGATCCTGTCCCTGTTTTGGCGGCGGCGCCCGCCTCGGCTCCTGATCCTGTCCCTGTTTTGGCGGCAGCGCCTGCCCCGGCTCCTGATCCTGTCCCTGCTTTGGCGGCGGCGCCCGCTCCGGCTCCTGGTCTTTGACCCCCAGTCCGCTAAAGACCAGATCATCCACTGCGTCCCCAAACGGACTTCCTACGCTCTGCTCTACCCGCTGCTACGCACCTGGACCCACACCCATGGACCGCCCCGTGACATATTGAAGTGGAATCGTAGCTACAGTATCAACTGTTGGAAATGCTGGATTGAACATGAAAACACTCATTTTCATACTGGACTGTGTAAATAAATGTATCTTCATTTGACCATATATATCTCCTTCACTGTTTTCCCAGGATGACATACGTGGCGGTCAGATGTGTTTGTCAAACATATATTTATAAAATAAATATAAGTTTCATATACTTATATGGAAACAACATTCAGACTACTTACTGTGAAACTTATGTGTGTGAAGAAATAAATTTGTTTTTCAGTGGAAGAAATATGACATCACATGTGCTTAAGTATTTCTAAGTGAATTTCTAAAAATTCTTCTCATCGAACTTTTGACCTAAACCACAGCAAAGTGTAAATATCATTAGGAGAGCAGGTATGATGCAAATGCGGATGATCCTTGAGAAGAACACAGGGAGACTGGTTGAGCGTGTTTCATAAAATAGATGAAGAAAATGTGAAAGTCTTTAAAGAACACCATGCAAGCAACCATCACCAATCACTATTTTTTCTCTGATAAAACGCTAGCAGTAAATAAAATGTGAAGGTCATAGCTGTAAATGATTATTTAGGTGGTGGACAGGTGAAATATGACTTACTTTGCAGGGGAAATGGGGACAAGCCAGCAAGGTCCTCACACACACACACACACACACATACACACACACACACACACACAAACTCACTCAGCTGTACAGTCCACGCTGAATCTAGCAGCCTTCTACAGCGGACCAATCTGACCCTCTGACTCGCACAGAAACAGCCAATCACAACAAAGACAACAAACCTGAAAAACAAGCAGTTCATACACAAACAGGCCAGCAGACATATGGCTATGTGACTCAAGTAAATAGTGCTATTAATTCTAAATCCCTGCCATTAATCCCTGGGGTGGTCAGAGTGGTATTGTCTACACTGCAGTGTTTATAACAGCAGTGTTTGCTAACATCCTGGCATTTATTGTGTTGGGTTGGCTTAAGGGGCTGCTGAACTATAACTCTGTAAAAACACAACATCTAGGCTGTGTCTGCATCCCTGCTGAATATTTTCTATCTTTGGTTATTCTAATGAGGTGGCAGAATGTACACTCATCAGCACAAATGGTGTTAAGAATAATTTTTGGACCTTGTAGGAGTTTATCTTTTGGCTGTGTTGTTATTATTAATGCACATATATTTTACATAATGACCCCACAAAGGAGTGAGGGATGTTAATTCTATCCTGAAAGTTAATTCATAACCGTATTTGTGTTGTAAGGTAACAACCCACATTCACTTTAGTTGTTTACTTGAATACATTTTTTAAGTATTTTCCTTTTGCACATCTTCATGCTTTATATGTGAACCACTGTACTTTAAATACAGTACAAGGGTACTGGTATCGTAAATTTTGTTAAACAATACCCAAGCAAACAGTAATTTTTCCTTATAGTACAGATATTTCTAATTTAGTATTGCTTGTATTTTGCCACTGCACACACATTTGTCTGACCAATCATCTCCTAGTAATGATGGCAGGTAAATAATAGTATAAAATCTTTAAAGTTTTCATTCAAACTGCTTCAGACGGCTGCACCAAAGCGATTCCCATTCAAATTCAAATTCAAATCTGGAGTGTGTGTTCGCCTCCAGCTGTAGTAGCGCTGGTAGTCGAAATGGTCAATGCTGGCACAGAAGCCTGTGCGATCTTGTAAACACCTACCTCTTTTTATGCTTGAGGAGTAAGAGTTGTAACATTTATATGTCTGGAGAGCTGGAAAAGTGAATGGGCTCAGCGTAGTGAAATTAAATAGATTTCCCACAAGATGCCCTGCACGTTTTGCCACACACACACATATGAAAGCTGTGTAAGTGGAACATGCATGTGTTTTAAAGTATTTATAGAGTGGAGAAAGGAGGTTGTTCCCAGGGATTTGGTGGTACTTAAAGTTGAAGAACAATCAAATATTTAATAAATGTCAAAAACACACAATCTTGCTTGAAATGACTCAACTTTGTCTGGCCCACTTTGCAATGCATTATATCTGTTTCTAGTAATGTTAACGTCATACTAGATCACATGCAGGTTACAGTAGGGATGGTAGGCACCTTTGTATGTGACTGGGTCTGGCCTCGAAGATTCACGTAGAATTGCCTGCAAAAGCTTTGCTAAAGTTGCAGCTTGGATTCTACTGAACACAGCAGCTCGTTCCTTACAGTCGTCCCTGGAGCTGATCGCAGTCCACCTAGCTTATACTTCCTTATTTATGGTAGCGAAACAATATAAAGAAAAAGGACACCAAATTAAAAAAAAAAACAAAAACAAATCTTAAACACTCCCAGTGTGGTTTGAAGCTGTGAAGAAAACCTTGCAATCATCCCCTGGTGGCTGGCTGCAATATTGGTCATAGGCCACGCCCCCTCCATTTTCGCAGACGGGACATTGGCAAAAGAAGAAAAAAAATTAAGTACACATAAAATACATTTTTAAAAGTCTAAAGTTTTTTTCCCCCTTCATTTCAAGTTTTTCTTGTCACATTTATGTATATTTGGGTGTTTATTAATCTGGTAACTTTAGTTTCAATCAGTAATTTGATGCTATAAAACAGGTATGTGACATTATGATTGACAGTTGGTATTGTGCTCTGATTGGGTCAGGCAGTTGTTTTTGGTGGGATCCTGACAAAGCTGACGACTGCAGACTCTGGCTCCAGATGACATCACCCACATAACATGGCAATCCACAATATTTTGGCTCCACTTTTGTACAGCAGGAGGAAGTGAAGAAGAGCTGTCAATATCTTTCTTTGGTTTAACCTGTTTTTGTTTCTTTTTTGTATTTGTCCTCCAGTTTGTCACACGCTGTTGCACTCATTTCTGGCTCTATAATTTAAACAAATCAAAACAGAGCAATCAGATTCTGATTTTTATGTTGATTGCAATGGCAACAGTCAAAGCGCTCAAGAACTAGGTCAGCCCTAGAGGTGACAGAAGAATTCTCTTCTTCTGTGTCTGGGTAATAAGTGATGCTGTTTGGCTGAATTGCCTGTCATGTGAATGAATGAGCAGGCCATAACAGCGTGACAGTGGGCCCAGCATTTATCTGATGCTGCTGTTGAGTTCCACAGCAGTGGAGATGAGATGGGATCTATCTTTCAAGCAGAAGGAGACAGAGGGGGTTGGGAGGAGGGGGGGCGATGCTGGCGGTGTCAAACCCACCCCTCATTTCTCTCTTTACCACCTCAGTCATATACACTGTCTATCTGTCTTTTTTCTATTCTCAATCTGCTCCCCCTACTCTCTTTCTGTCTCTCTGAAGTATTGGCATGATGGATCGCTGCATCCACAAGGGAAAGGGGGGAAAATATAGCCAAGTAGTGGAAGAGAATAAGGGGGTGGAGAGGAACATATAGGATCAAGAGAGACATGAGGAGGGGGATGGGAAGACATAAAATTTACAGTAGGGGCTGCTGCTATTTTACAGTGGAAGATATGATGTGTTTCTACTATATTTCTTGATAATAGCTCCTAAAAATGTCTCAAATGAGACAGGGAATGCCTTTGCCATTTTATTTCATACATGCATATGATTCCCTCCTTTCTGCCAAACAACTGTCTCCATTCACATCAGTTTTAATAGTCTGAAGCACCATGACCGACAGCGACTCGAGCTGGTGTGAGATCTGCTGGTGTGCAGCCAGCTGACTGAGCCGGGCACGCTGGCTGTCGGGAAGGGAGGAGGGGGGATGCTCCCGTCCTTAACTATTCTCCTCACATTCACCTTGCAGTCCCAATTATTCAAGGCAGCGTGCACGAGCGCTCCCTGCCAGCCAGCCAGCCCCAGCTGTGAAAAGTGGGTCATGGAATTTAAAGGCACACGAAGCCTTGTTGCACTGCACAGTCGCCACGGCGTCGCTTTGGCTCTCCGTTCCTCTCAGCACGCAGTATGTGTGTGTGTGTGTGTGTGTGTGTGTGTGTGCGATTCTGTTTCCTGCAGTGAAATCCACGAGGCTGTTTGGCAATGCGTGTGAGTGAATCAGAAGACATTCATTAGCACGTTCTCTGCGGGAATAAAAACTGTGGCACGTTCTCTCTCCCTCTCTGTCTGTCTCCTCTGGAAACTGGCCTATATTCATCCACATGGCTTCCCCTTTGAGATAAAAATATATGAGCTTTGATTTGCAGTCACAGATCGGTGATCATCCACCTTTCACTGAGATTTCTCTTTCTAGCCTCCCTCTAAAATCAGAGATTAATGATCACTTTCTACCTAGCAACAGTGTACAGTAGGCCAGTCCATATGGGGCTAGACATGCTGCAGAGAAAGGCTACTCATGCGCATATTGAGCAATCATGTCATACCCTGATGAGCTCTTTACAGGACCAGACAGGGTTGCCCTACTAAACTCCTGCCACATTGTGTGGCACTGAGAAGGAACACATTGGCAGCCATGATGCTCTAATATGCCCCTTGTGCAGAAACACAGGCACATGATAGCACACATGGTCAGGCCCACACAAACACGTTCACAACTCTCATCAGGAGAAATGCTTTTATGTGGGTGGTACGTCAAAAAATCTTAATTTTAGAGCACGATTACAATATATTTAGCATGTTTGCTGGTAATCCAATCAATTGATAGTCATTTTAAAATAAACACATGATAAAAGTTTTTATACACTCCCACACCAGATCAAAATATAAAGTGATGTTCAAATGAGGTAAATATTGCTGTACTGCAGTTTGATTGCTTTTTTCTTTAACATTGTAAACAGTCGCAGTTGGATTAAGTTTGGGATTATGTTTAGTAAAAGATTGGCTCATGTAAAAGGGTTAAGGTTAGGTACATGACAGTCGTTATGTAGGTAGCATAAAAATGTGATGTAGGATGGGACATTGTTACATAAATTAAAAAATACTTTGACACTGGTCTGTCTGTTGACATGAATACTGGTTGGTTGTGTTTGTTTTTAACCCTCTGCCCTGCTCAAAGTGGACTTTTTTGTTCTTTATACTCCTAACTCCAAGATTTCCATTATAATTGCTACGACCTATGAGGTCACTTTTGGGAGTTTCCATGTCACTCTCAGCAAGAAAACTAAGAATATATCCCAAAAATGTCAAACTGTTGCCTCAAATAAAGCAGAAAGACACCATAAATAATGAATAATCACACGGGGAAGGCATCTGTTTAAACAGTACAGAGTCTTTCTGCATTTTTATTATCAGCAAAAACAAACCACACACCACATTACATTTTAAAAACAAGAACGCTTATTGTGGATGTACAGAAAAACAAAACTGCAGCTGAAAAACAGAATATTATATTCTTAATAATAATAAAGGTATAAAAAGGAAAGTGTTTCATTTTCGTGAAATTAAAAACCTTTGGGCCAACAAAATGTTCCCCTCAACATGCGAATTTAAAAATACATGCAAACGTAAAGCTTTCTAGTATGGACACTTTCAAAATACTCTCCACTTGAAACCCCATAAATTATAAAATATCAGCCTATTGCCCCTGAACTGTTTCTTGACAGAGAAAATCCTATGGAGTACCTCGACATGAGTCCTGGATGCATCTCGGTTGTCTATAATGGCTTCCTCTTCAACTTTTTCTTCCAATTCACTGACCCAGAAAACACACAATCTTTTTTTTAAACAAATAAAACATTGCTATTTGAGTGTGATGACACCCATCCAGCCCAGCCCACGCTGACTAAAGAAAATGCAAAAGAGGACGCCACTATAGACGGTACACACCGCATCAATAGAGACAGACACATTTCTTCCAGACACATTTCTCTGGCATCAATCGACAGTGAAAATGTGTTTTTATACAACCAAAACCTGGGAAGAACATCAAAAACAGCACCATTTTTAAAATTTTTCCTGGATTCTCTCCAACGTGACCGTCACGTTGTTTCAACACAAAAGTTCTACAAAGTCAGACATGGTAGCTAAGTCAAAAAAGTATTTTTTGCTTGATTATAAGTTCATAATATCTATATTCTTTATCAGTGTTTTTTTTCTCTCTCTCTGTTGTTAGCATGCAAGACGGGTGCTTTGCAAGTGTTATGCTGAACTCAAACATTGCCCTGCTTTTGTCTTTGGCAGCAGAGGGTGTGATCACATGGCAGATTCAGGTCTGCTCCATTCCGGTCGGTACACGACTGACTGCTCGGAAATGAAACTGGGCCCAACCCTATAACAGAGTCATGATTGTACCAGAGCTTACAGGTTTTTGAGTGTGTTGGTGCACATTAACAATAAAATAGAACTAAACCCACCTCTTAAACCTGGGATTATGCAATAACATGTTTCTGCATCCTGGAAAAGTTTCAAACATCTTAAAACTTGGAAGATGTTTCACAAACTCAACAAACAATCTGTGGAAATGCTGTGTCACACTCATGCCACCATGACGTATGACTCTTAGGATGTAATACTCCCAGTTTTGGCACACCTTCCCTTACAGGACCGGACAGGTGTAAGTGTCAAAGTTTCAAGTTGTCCTCAGGTTCTGACTGAACCATGTTTTCCTTTTTAGGTTGTCAGTAGTTAAGGTTCAGCGCTGAGAAAAAACTGAACTGATCCTGAATGTCCTTAAAGGCAACATCAGCCACTATTAGAGAGGCAGGGTAACAGAGCTATGTGGACCAGAGTGTGAGAAATGGGCTTTGTGCTTAAACCTAAATAACCAACTGATATGTTTCCTGATGTGGGAGAGCAATGGACAACACCGCATGACATTATAGTGAAAGGCTGCCAATCATACAGGTTTTATAGTCTCATATAGAGAGCTGCAAAACCCATCATGCCTTGCTATGGTGAAAAGTATACAAGAAAAGTGGGTAAAAAAGCAACAAAATCTACTATTTTAGCCTCGCTTGCTAAAATATCCCCACTCTTTCCAGAGTTTACAAATCACACAAGGACAGACTTGATGCATTAACGCCTCGTGCTTAAAATTAAACTACAAGCTCCCTTACATTTGCACGCACTGACAGAGTAAGGATAAGCAGGGTGACTTTAAAGTAGGACAAAAAACGAAAACTGCTGAAGACCACATTTTCAATCACATGAACAATAAATGGCAACATACAGTACATTTTCTTTAAAAAGAAGTAACAGCAAAACACCTCAGTAAAAAAATGACAAAATCATGAAGCACTTTGTTTACACAGTGCTACAGCTAATTTCACACCTACTGCAGTACAAACATATTTTTACCACCTCCACTTTTGTCGGCGTTTTAGTCTGTATGGCTGTTGGGATTACCGCATCTGCTTGTAACATGGCTCTGAAATATGGATTAGGTGGTTTTAATCATGTTAAAGCACAGTTGCAGTTCTGGCACGTTCCGGGGCGTGACATATTTATTGTGGCTGAATGCAATTTAACCAAGTTGGCTCTGTTTTGCTTATGTACCTTTTCAACAGTCAAATATTATAATACACCTTGTTTTTCTACATGATTGTGAAATGAATGACTAGTGCTATATGCATGGAGTTTATGGTGCCTGTTTGCAAGTTGCAAAATAGTTACTAATGCTGTAATGCTTAGATAAGTTACTCTGTGTGATGACAGTCCATGTTGAGTGGGTTAAGTAGGTGGAGCTGAGATGACGTAGTTTATGGTTGATTGATGGTTGGCATCACAGCCATTATAGGCCCTTCTTAGTTGGCGCACTGAGTTTTCTCATTCCCCTTATCCTGCCCAGCAACTCACGGACAAAGTCCTGCAAGGAAGAGCGGAAAAAGTGTTACACACATTCACACACAAAAGAAAATATATATCTTTGTTTATTTATGAGGCGTAGCTTTTATCATTAAATAATAAGCTACACCTTCTAGCTCACACTTGTGTGGGTTATTTATGAATTAGAGAGCATTACTTTTCGTAGGTGTAACTATAAGCTGTGAGTGAGAACAGCCTGTGACGGCTTAATGTCTTGCCGTAATCGACAGAAGACAGGTCCTAAATAACTGGTAACAACATCAGTGGGCTGTATATTTAAGAATGGTTAGATATTTTGGGAAATACACTTTTTTTTTTTTGCTTTTTAATAAGAATGCAATAGCTTTACACAGAGCCACAAACCAAAATAACACTGGATTATAAAGACACTTAAAAAACTTAGTAAATAATAAAGGCAGGACAAAGAGAACCTCCATGTGTGGTATAAGTTGGAGGTTGGACAAAGGTCCATGCAAGTGCAACTGTGGGGAAGAATATGTCGGAATATAATCCCACTCATTATGTCAGGGGTGACTCTCTTCATGACCCAATTACCAAAAGCCTCCCCCTCCTCTCCCTCCCTCTGTACCTCTCTTCCTCTTCTCTCTCTTCCTGCCTCAAGCTGTCTTTTCATATATCCCTTTGCACCCCTCTCTTCCTGTCTCTTTGTAATAGCTTCTGTCCCTCACTTCAATTCCCTCCCTTCCTCTCCTGTTATTTTCCCAGCGTACCTTTTTCTAACACTGCTCTCATTCCTTCTTTCATCCTCCCTCCATCACTACCTACTTTTGTCACATTTCTCGCCATTGCTTCACTGTTTATCCCCAGCTGATGCCTTCTCTGCGGGATTGTGTTCAAAATGGCATCTGCGCTTGTCCATTCTCAAGGGATTACGATGTGTTTGTGTGTGTGAGTGTGGGTGTGTAGGTGTGACACGTATCAGCTGCTGTCAACCTGGCCGGACACTTCTGTAGCTTGGGATACCAGTGTGACCTTGTAGTGTTTGTCACAGTATGACCTAGTGCCACACACAGACACACTTACAGATGACAGATGGGAGTCCAGGCTGGACGAGATCGCCGTATGTAGTGGTAATGTGATTGGTCTGTACTACCTGTAATCACCATAATAGCTTAACCCCACTTCACCCTAACCCAAACACTTAACAGCTCTACACACACACACACACCCTTAATATAATCAAATCTATTAACTTGTAAAAAAAAAAAAAAAAAAAAAAACACACAGCGGGGGTGCGGATCATTATATTTCTAACAGTGTCAAAAAAAAATCCTTTTGTTTGTGTGTGTGTGCTTGTACTTGTTTCTTACAAAGTGAGGACCATACTACTTGTTTAACCAAATGGAGTGAGGACATAATGGAATGTGAGGACATTTCTCACTTTTCAAAGGTTCATTTGAGGGTTAAGACTTGTTTTTAATTTTCAGGTAACAGTTTAGGGTTAGGCATTTAGTCCATTACGTGTTAGGGTTAGGGATAAGTTATAAATGGTCATCAAAATGATATATTATTTTTGTGTGTTTATGTGCATGCATGTGTCCTTTTAACCCTTTATTGTATGTAGGTCAGGGTGGACAGATAAAAGGAATGTGAGTGTCACAGGAAATTAATTAACCACGAACATACATATGTGGGACATGAGGCTTCAGCATACAGCGCTCTATAGTACCAATCGAGCTGAGCATGTGGGCATCAATAATGTCTATCCATACACAAGCTGCTGGGTAATTGGTATTGAGTGTTTTATTGTATGAAAGTCAGACACACTAAACACACTCACCTCTGTTGGTTTGTAGCAGTCTATTAGTGATTCCTGTGGAAACAGCATAACAGAGGAAACAGAGAGTTGTTGGATGATCACATGGTTGAAGACATCATTTAGAAAGCTTTTGGATTCTTCATTTTTTCATGAAGGAGGATGATGAGGATGCTTGTATAGTCTTGTACAGTCTATCGTCTGTTTAAATCTATAATGTCTCATTTGAATACATTTATTGACATGATCAGGAAAGGATGCCATGTTAATGACACTTGTGGCTTCTTTCCGGTTGGGTTGAGTGATGTCTACCAAATTACCAGATGGCGATGTAATTGTCATAGATTGAACTGTGGTGATGGGTTCAAGCTCAACATTAGTATAATTATATATTAATATTCAGGCATTTTGCTCCCTCTGCACTTAATAGATGGCAGGGATACTAGCTAGCTAACTAGCAATCTGTCTTTCTGGAGCTCTAATGTCCAAAGTAATAGGATATTTGAATGTCTGTTTGTTTTTCTACAATTTGAATATATATTTAAATTTACTTGTAAACAGCCCTAATGCAGACAGAACAAAAAGCAATATGTGCACTGAGTGAAAGTGGATACCTCTACATTGATCCATGCAGAGTATATTACAATGGGGTTTGTTAAAAATAGATGTGTAGGCACAAAGACAGACACACACACAGTCTCAGGGGTGTACCTGTAGTTTGCTGGCTCTCTCGTCATCACTGTTGACCTCCAAAAGGTCATCTATGTCTATCTCTACCTCGGGCATCTCTTCCTCCTGAAACAAGAAAAACATACTTGGTAAGTGAACTGCTGAAAAGGATTCTTGCTGCGAGGTCATTGACATGTAAACCAGCAACAGGAGAGGGAAAAACTCAAATGGAAAACTAAAGGATAATTGTGTTCACGCTGACTCATGTTTTCACACCACTTTTCTTTTTTTAGACACTTCCCCTCACCAAAACCGACCCCAATTACACAATTTCTCTCACATTCAGTTGCTTCATTTCACCTCAGTATTCAAAACGCTGTTTCCACATCTCTGCACTCCAAGCCCCAAACAACCCCAACATATATTTGCCTATTAAGAGCAGACATATGGAAATGTCATTGTGCTGTGCCGCGCTGCCAGGGCTGGGTCGTTTAGTGGCTCAGTGGTTAGAGGCTGTATTCTGCTCAGCACCACTTCAAAGGTTCTGTGTTCCTTTGGTTCATTTTATGTCACCACAAGGCTTGTGCAGAAGAGGCAGGCAGGGAGGATCAACCCTTTCCTCCCAGCTACCACATGATGTATCTTCCAAACTCTCCCTTCTGGGAATTAAAGCCAAATAAACCATGTGCAAGTGCAGTGTCTTCATCCAAGTGGTGGCCTTTACTAACAGCAGAACTGCTCAGTAACAACATACGATTGCAGCAAAATAGACTGCTATCCCAACCCAGTATCATCAGAAAATACATCTGCATTGGTTTGCACCTTAGATTGTATAATCAATGCCAAAAATGCAGGAGGTAGTATGCCTTTATATGTTGGGGGTGGAAAGTGAGGGTGAATGGGTGTGTAGCATATGTTATAGACCACTATTTGCATCCTATGCAGACCTGCAATTAGTTTGCATTTTTATTGCCCACAGCCATGATCATTCCCTATCCTTTACCAAGTGTATTTGTGACTTAAACAGTATGTAGTACTCAAGTCCAACTCTTTTCAGTCTCTCTTTTTTATCTTGTGCCTCACTAGTGTTAGAATTGTCTTGGTCTGAGGATAGGCTATTTGTCAAGTTGTTCCTGGCTGCTGATAAAGAATCAGCTGTGCAGAATGTTGGTTGATTTACCAATATTATGCAATAGATTATCATAATGTTGGAAGACTGATACCATATGACTATATTTTATGTCATTATTTAGCATTGGAAAGACACTATTGGCTATAATTTATCAACGGGACTCTGTTTGGTCTAGACCATGTTGACATTACCTAGACTGCCTTTAGAATAAAATACCAGAGAAAAGTGAAGATCTTCAAACCCAGGTTTAAAGAAGCGAGCGATTTTGAGAAACTTGCTTAAGTTAATCTTGACTACAGCTAAGTCAACCATATATAAACCATTTGCCATAACGAATACCTTTCACAAACAAAAGAAAGAAAGAGTTTAGAAAATGGATTTTGAGACTGAAGGTATTCTGTTTTGTAGAATTATCCAAAATGGTTGTCCAGCTTCTCCTTCTGCTTCTTTCTATTGTCTTAAATCAGTGCAGTCAGGTTCCAAAAAAGAGGCATGTCCACGCTTAATTCATCACTTTCAATGATTTAGTGGTGACAGTCGGATGTTTCCAGCAAATACATTCAAACCAGCTGACTGACCAGGAGCCAGAGTAAATAACTGGCTGATTATAAGACCATGAAATGCTAAGGTTTTGCTGTTGTTTGTGTATTGTATGTTTGTAAACCATAACCTACATGAAAATAAAGAACTGCTGTATAAACATATTTCTGGTGCATTGGTGGTTGGTCCCTGGTTCCCATTGCCCAGGATGCTACAAACCTGAAAACATTTCCAATTTTAAGTATGCGGTGTGCGTGTGTGTGTGTGTGTTTAAGCCTCTCAGAAGACTCCTATATGCTTTTGCCTGAAGCGTGCACTGGTATTCAGACACAGGGACAGGGAGGATGGAAGGACGGTTTGATTTTAGCTCTCAGCATGAAAGCTCAGTGACTGTGATTTCACTTTTTGCGTGGGCTGGTTGATGTGCACAGAACAGAATTAGCTCACAATTAAACCTTTGAAAATACAACACCACATTCAAGACAAGTGGCAAGTGTGGTACATTATGTACTCCATGTTTGATGTAATGACTACAAATGAATTCCTTAACCTATTTCAACTGGAACTTTTCATATAAATCATTAACTGTGAGGCTGAATTAAACAAAAGGAGAGTATGTGCTTTAGGTAAGCAATAAACACAAAGACCTACACTCAATAATCCCACTTGACATAAATGACACTCACACCATACTTGCACATATCTCATTTGCATTTGTTCACACACACACTTGACACTCTTGCACACAAGGCTACCCCACCTTCATCCTCATTCCTGAGCCGTTAAGAGGCATTTACACAACCTGCATTTTAAGCATCTCAGTGTGTCTCTCCACAGATGAGCGTCCCCTTCGACCTCTTTCTCTGAAATCTGTCTTCGCTTCTTAGCGAGAGGGGTCTCGCTCTGAAATCCCCCCTCGTTAAGGCAACAGAAAAGAGAGGCGGAGAAACGAGGGAATGTGGCGGAACATATCAAAGCCTGTCATCTATTAGTGTAGAAGTGTGTGCGCTGTGGAGCCAGAGGACTGAGGTTATATGCAAATGTAAAAAAACATCAGAGGAGTTATTTCAAACTGAGGAGAGGAGAGAGAAATGGATGGATGCTGTTGCCATTTTAAATTCTCATATTATCACTCTGTGTTTTTCATGTCATATCATCTATAGTGTCCTTCAATGTCAAAGTGCAGTGACAATTTAGATGTTTTTAAATCTGTCACACCGAATAAAATGACAGAAATGTGCAATTTTAGGTACATAAAAACATGCAAAACGTGAGAGAAATGGACTGCACTTATATATCCCTTTTCTAGTTTTTGCGACCACTCAAAGCGCTTCACCACTAGAGATAATGCTCATTCACACATTCATACACTGGTGGTCAATCAACCCAAAGACCTTACCATTGGTGGGCAACCCTTGCCACACCTGCCCAAAAGCTATGGTAAAAACTAAGCTGTAGTTCATGCACTTTGGTCTTTGGGTGAGATATCCAGTAAAAGTAATGCCTGTGTCCACATGATTTTAAGCTAATGCAGAAATGAAATCATGTCATTTATGTTGACAGGCTGCAGCGTGAAGTTCCAATCGATGCTCAGGGCAACACTTGATGTGTGTCCCATGACGCGCTGTGACACTGCAGTATGTTTCACGCTTAAAGATTTCGTTTGCGGTTGGGTTCAGGGTCTCAAAATCAAAGTAGCATTGAATAGCCACCTCTGCTTGAAAATCTTTTGCTTTTTTTTTTCTTCAGTACTGTCCCATTTCAAGGACTCAAAGGTTACCCAAGTTTTTTCCTGATTTGTCTGATTGAAACAGCTGTAAACAGCTTGAATTATAGAGATTATTGTTGGGAATTGTTGAATCTGAACTGAATCCAGTTGACTACCCTCCATCTGGACGTCATGCAAAGTAGCTGTTCATATGATATGATGTGGTTTAGCTTTCTGTAACTTTAAAGCACAATAAAATGTGTTGTTTTATTAAAACATATCTATTCATTTCCATCTGCATATTATCTACATTTTTAGGCTTTGTTTGAAGACTGTGATTATCTCTCATAATGACCCTAAAAATGCATAAAATTAAGGTTTAACATCTCATCTATCAAAGCCTTTAAACCCTTGTTAATTATCTCTGTGACTCAGTAAAGGTTAGAAAAATCTCCAACAGTTTGGGTGGCTTATTAGGAAAACTCAAATTTGTCAAGCAACAATTTTCTCAATGTAAGCCTCAAAACCCCTGACAAATAATGTCAAGCAAGTTTCATGCCCTTAGGACAGATGAAACCCATTAAAGATCCACACTAGAATTTCAAGAACCAATCATTACAGACAGCTGCTCCTTCTTTAAAAGGTCAGCTTGTTTATGCCTGACAGCGGCTACCTGCCAGTTCTGAAATGTGAGCGCAGCACAGAGATCATGGCCTTGGTCATGAATGCCAAAAATAAGATATGAGATATGTGAAAAAAAAGTGAATGGTGTCCTGCTTGCATATGTAGTCTGCTAGTTTCTAGAAGGTATAGAGAGAAGCTTTGACCTAATAATAGAGATGAACATGTGAATCTATCTAGAGTGAGGTGGTTATCACTCAGCTTGACTGTTGTGGGTGTGTGCGAGTGTGTGTGTGTGTGTGTCTGACTATTAGACTTGTCAGCAGGCAGTCCGTCACCCTCTGTCACTAGGATCCGTGATGACTTGGGCAAGCATGGGCGCTGTGTGTGAAGCACGACTGCAGGCAATTGCCAACGACGTGCAAATCTTCACACACCAGTTTTTTTGCCACCATCAATCAGGAAAAATGTTCGCCACAGGGCCTTGTCTCTCTGCAGAGCTTGTGAGAAAGTACCTAAGTGTGTTCAATACACTGCATGCAATGACAAGAATGGAAACACAACATCGAGCGCACTTAGCATGCAGATAAACACTGAACTTGCTGCCGTCCTGCTGATGATTGAGAGCCTGAAATAGTTGAGGTCACACCCACTGCCCTCGGGGAAAATTATTTTCTATCTTGCCAGCAGTGGACTGGTGACAAAATGACAGCGCACAATGCCATGAGACATATAAGGACAGGCAAGACACACACTCACATTCAAAATAGTGCCAGAACAACATCTGATTTTGCACTGATTTTAAAATTCCAAAAAAATGGCCTATTTTATGTGAAAGAAAGGGAGGTATTCCTTCACTAAGTGCAATAAAAGAAATTAATAAACAATCTCAGTATGTCAGACAGTGCACCAGCGTGCAAGAAGACAATAAGGAGACAGAGGCTGTCATTTGCAAATTGCATACAAATCCTCCCTGTGTTTGGAACGACTGGAAAATTCACTCAATATCTACAACAAGTACATTTATTTGTATAAAATGCTAGCATGCACATGATGAAGAACTTAATTTCTGAAGAGTGTACTTAGGACACTGTCACACAGTTAGGCACAAAAACAAGAATGAAGCAAATCTGCTTGAGGTTAGTGAAGTTCGTAAAATTTTGTTTTACATTATGTCAAGCATTTAATGTTGACTTGGCCTTTTGAGTGACTTCTGACAGAAAGTATTGTTAAACAGTAATTCGGTCACAACAATCAGCATGATTATTTCTTGGGGACAAGACAACCTACTGCTAATGCTTCATATCTCTTATCCGACACACAGCGTCAAGAAGACAACATCCAAACACATTGTTTCATACATTCTCAGATAGAGACGTGAGACAGTGATTGGTCTGCTCACGTCAACATACAAGGCCAAGTCGCATTCTGACAGAGATCCTGCCTGACCTCAGCCTTCAGCTCTCAGATGATCTGTGGGCCCTGAACTGAAAAGGTAAGCAGAAAACCACTTTTCTATCTGCAATTTCTGCATATTGGATACACCGAATTAGATTGTCTGATTAATGTTCTCCTTTGATCACTAAAAGTTTTATACTACATTTCTAAGGGTGTCCAATTTGATTGATA
>JAOWBC010000383.1:6266032-6282297 GCA_028566105.1 Hypoplectrus providencianus | reverse complement strand
TATTGCCCCATTAAGAAAAAGGAAGCATCTTCTGTGTGGTTTCTAATAATGTTCCATATATGGAAGACGGATGATGCCAAAACAAAAATAATAATAATGGAAAAATATAATAATATACATAATTAATAATAATAATAATAATTCCCATGCTAATAGGCCAAAGGTTGACCCCATGACACACTTTAAATGACAGCACCCTCCTAATGAAAAATACTTAAAAAAAATAAGAAATACTTAAAGAAAAGTATAAACAACATAGCAAAGATAAAAATCAATACATCAATTTAGGATTTTTTTGTTTGTTTTTTTTGTTGAGAAAACAAAAACAAATGGGATGAAATAATTTAAAACAATTAATGCATTTGAAAATGAATTAATAATTTTAAGAAATTAATGCAAAATTTGTAAAATAAATAAATAAATAAATAAATGATAATAATAATAATAATGAAATAAATAAAGGAATAAAATTTTTTTAAAAAAATGACGTATACATACAAAAAAGGCATATACATAAAGAAATTGATAAGTAGGTTGATAGACTGGACACGACTAGAAGTTCTGCAATTTTAATAACTCTGATATTGCCTTTTACAGATTCACACGCTCCTCTTAGAAAGTAAAACATCTTTAAAGATTGATGTGTTAAAATTGATTTCTTTCGTTCGGTATTATTTGCAGTGTGCCACCCAAATTCCCTCAATGGTGCTCGTCTGTCTGAGCACCAGCGCACTGGAGGATGAGCAGATGCTGCAAGCCTTCAACGGAGGGTCTTTCCCCAGTTCCAGCCAAGGAGCCAGCTCTTTGGCACCTTGTGTTTTTATACTATGTGAATTATAGCTATTGGGTATTCATGTCTGTGTGATTCACAGCCTGTATGTGCAGTAAAGGCTGACATGCTCACCTCACGCTGTTTCATGAGCACGTTTTCTAATGAGAACCTTCTGAGTGCAAATGATTTCAGCCCGCCTGAGGGGAGAGCTCTGCGCCACCTGCTGGCCATGGGGAGAAATTGTGTTATTTACCACATAAATGCTTAAAAAGTCTAATCGTATGCACACACTATTTACACACCAAACAGATTCTGGTTATGTCGCTGTATATACTGCAAAACAACATCTGCTGTTGTATTTTTACCGTATATGATGCAAAAATATTCCAAGTTTAAAGTCAGGTCATACACTCAAAACATTGATAAATATCATCAAAAATAAATACGTTGCTAAACAAAATACATCATATATTTCTGATAATGCAATGCATCAGCTATACTGAAAGAGCTAAAGATGAAATTGTCTAATTGTTGGAAAATCAAAAAGCAAAACGTTTACATCCAGTACATATATGGACTAACTGAATGTGATCCAATCATAATGTAGTAAGCCAAAGGTGGCAAAGTTGGAATCTTAACTTTGCAGCACACTGAAAGAGTTTTTAGCACAGTTTTTATACATTGATCCTGCTCTGATTTGTTGACATAAAAGAGCAGTGGTATACTAGAGAAGGACAGAGCTGCCAGCTGAAGGGACGTTTCCCACAAAGATACCTCTTACTCAGCATTTGACACACCCCAGATAACAGGGTTTCATAGTCCAGTGGTCGTCTCTCCCCCCCAGCAGTCATGGTTCTCCTGTCGGCTCTGACGCCTGTGCTGGCGGTGGTCCTGTGCCTGGTGATAGGCTTCTTGCTGCTGAGGTCAAGGGGGACGGAGACCTCCCAGACCGCCAAGGGAAAAACTGAAAGAGCAACAAAAGCGGACTTTAGACCTTGGGTCGACCAGGACTTACAGGATGACACTGAGATCACAGCAAAAGAGGACGGTAAGAGTGGAACGTCAACTTTTACTCTTTCTTAAATGTATGTATTTTGACTTGAAAACATCTTTTATCTCAATATAAAGCAAATATATGGAATAATGTAAAACCGCTTTACTGACAGGGATATATATATATTAGTTTGGACATACTGTATGCATTCACAGCTCGGTTAATCAGTAACAGTTAGTAGCCCTCAGGTTGTGTGTCTTCCTAAGTTCACATTATATCAAATGTTTCATAACAGAGTGCATTCCTGGAGCTATATAGTACATAACTAGTATATTATATCACAATATGTTATTAGTATATTCCTAGAAATGCATAATGAAGTTAAAATTAGCTCTACTGTTATAAGCTAATATTAAAGTGATATTTACATATACATGCTTCAAAGTTAAGTATAGTATACATTACTTTGGTATAAGTCATTCTCCATTATCTTCCTTAATTTTGGTACATATAAATATTTCAATGCTGATGCATGCTTTTACTTCAGAAAATGTTTAAATGTTGGATTTTCACACACCAGCGTACTTCTACAGTGTTATATTGCTACTTTTACTTAAATAAAAGATGTGAGTACTTCTCCCATCACTGGATACAGTTATAATCCTGTCCTCAGGAGCCAGTTATTGTGGAAGGGCACTGCAGTTAAATTATAACTTTATAATGTCTGGTACAATAAAATGAAGCTGACTCTTCTATTCTGTTTTACTTCACGAGCACTTAAAGGTAAAAGTGCACTTCAACAGTGTACACAATGTGCATGCACTGTAACTCAGGCCTAAATACTCTACCTGAAAAGTTTCTTTATGAGGTGAATGAACATTTACTTTTATAAGGTGCCAGATTGTTACATATCTTTAAAATGTTATGTGTGGGTATTATCAAAAATGACTTTAACTCTCCATAATAATCCAAGAGTGCTGATTTTCTAAAAGTTATGGTTCTGCTTTTTGTTTTGCCTCCAGAGGATGGTGATTGGGCAGACAGCAATGAGGAGGAAGACCTTCCACACGTGCCTTATTCACCACCCCGTTACCCCGAGGAGGCGATGCTGGAGAGATCCAAGGACCTGTACAGTCTGATGAACCAGCGCAGGTCTGTCCGCTTCATCAGCCCAGAGCCGGTCCCACGAGAAGTCATCGATAACGTCATCCACACTGCAGGCATGTGTGGACAAATCGATTAAAAACAAAAATGTCTAGACTTAGATGCAGCTATGTAATGTTTGGATTCTCTGTCCGGACAGGTACGGCCCCTAGTGGAGCGCACACAGAGCCCTGGACGTTTGTGGTGGTGTCTGATCCAGACACAAAGCACCAGATCAGACTGATAGTTGAAGAAGAGGAGGAGGTTAACTACCGTCAGAGAATGGGGGACAAGTGGGTCACTGATTTGGCCAAATTAAGGTGAGCATCTTCTTTCACACCCAGAAGCAGGAACTCTAACTGCACTGTCAGCAAGTAACAAGCAAGTCTAATATACATAATGATGAGTCACTGTGGACCTTTGTAAAGTTTGACCTTATTTCACTCGTCTTCTCCTTTCCTCACCTCATCCTTCGTAATCCAGGACAAACTGGATAAAGGAGTACTTGGATGTTGCCCCTTATCTGATCCTCATCTTCAAACAGACCTACGGGATTCTACCAAAGAACAAGAAAAGGACACATTACTACAATGAGATCAGTGTCTCCATATCCTGTGGGATCCTGTTAGCTGCATTGCAGGTAAATATATTATCAACCTTTTAGATATAGATCAGCAAATCCTTTTTTTTTTTCTTTTTTTTTTAACTTTCATTAGTGCCAATAAAAGAAGTGTATATAAGACACAGTTAGAATATATCTAGAACTATATGGATCCTCTGCAAAATCAAGTATAATGACTCTACATGTCTAGTAAAGCAGCTGATTTTTCCTCTTTTTTTATCCATTTGCCCATCAGAATGTGGGTCTTGTCACGGTCACATCAACTCCTTTAAACTGCGGCCCCCAGCTCAGGCTCCTCCTCAAACGGCCAGCCAATGAGAAGCTGTTGATGCTACTTCCTGTAGGTTATCCTGCTTCTGATGCCACAGTGCCCGACTTAAGACGCAAGCCTCTGGAAGATATCATGGTGCACATATAACTGAATCAATCATTAGAGGACACAATTGACCAGTGTGGATCAATTAGTACTTTTATTTTGAAAGGAATGCCCTACCTTTTAATTCTGAGTTGACAAGTGGTAATGACTGGGGAAATAAAAATCAATAAAAATCTTGTTGATTTTTTTTTTTTTTTTTTGTGCGTATGTGTATTTAGAACTACCTATTCTAACTACTTATGCATTTTCACACTCCAAATAGTTGACAGAAACCGGTGTGTAAACCTTGTAAATCATGATAGACTGAGATAAAAAAAAAAAAAAAACAAGGTCAACCACACTCTAACCAATCAAAATAAGATCTAGATGGTTGCTGCCAAGAATAACACACAATCTGTTTTTAGTTGTTTGCTCTGGGAATGCTTGTGTAATATGTTTTTGTAACTGTGTGACTAGATTAGTAAGAAATGTAACGTCCTTGGACATTTAATAAGGGTTCAGTTTATGTCTAATTATAATGACCACTATTCTTTTTTTTTTAGAAATAAAAAGATAATGATTAAAAAAAACAACATTAAAAAAGCTTTCCTATATGTTTGCTTTTTAATTTTGAAAAATTGCATTCATGCAAACTAACCTGCATGAATGAGTAGAGTCAGTCTACACATGAGCAGATTAGGAAACAATTACTTGAGGGCTTCAGAATAGTCAAACCGTTTTGTTTTGCTTGTAAATATTTTTTTGCCTCCTTTGAGCCATTCGCGCTCCGCTCCTCTGCCCTACCTACGCTGCCACCTCTTGGGGTCAGTAGCGCTCATGAGGTGCTCTAAATCCCCCAGTGAAGAAGAAGGAGGTCTACATTGCGCAGGCGTACACCACGTACACCGATGATCAGAGCTGACTTGCTTGGATGCTAGCTGGCTTGCTAATAACGCTCTGTCAAGTCGCACACATTGGGCTAGAAGGGGGAAGCGCAGCGGTGGAGAAGAAGGGCGACCCAAGCGCCGCTACGAAATGGCAGGGCAACAGTTCCAGTACGACGACAGCGGCAACACATTTTTCTATTTCCTAACGTCCTTCGTCGGACTTATTGTGATCCCAGCCACATATTACCTCTGGCCCCGGGATCAGAATGCTGGTAAGGCCCAATGTCTGCCTCGGTGCTAACTTAGCTAACTTACGAACCACAGCTAGTGTAACGTGAAGTGTTCAGCCGGCAGCTTTTCGTGTAACGGTTAGAGCTGTTGGCTTTCTGTTAATCTGGCTCGCTGCTACTAACATGTAGAGGCTGTGGTAGCTAACACAACGTTATCGTAACTTGTAAACGTAAACTAGCAAACGTTTCAAAGAGGATGTCCACGTCTCTCTCACTGTGCAGCAGCCACTGTTAACACTTGTACTATCCCACCAGCTTTATCAAATAACATTCAATAAGTGTCCCGTTTTATTAGCTCAAGATATGTAGTCTGCATTTTCTTTGTAAGTAAGTTAGGCAAAAATAAAGCTAAGTGCTGGCTAGTTTAGCTAAAGCAGGTGCACAAGCCTGCCTTTGTGGATTTATTGACCTTATCCAGATATGTCCTTATCTAAGTACAGTTATCTGTTTGTCAACAAACCAACATAGATTATGTAACATATTCCAGCAAACTTGAATCAGGTGGTTTACTGCGATTAGCTAAGTGATAGCTCCTTAAAATTGTACTCCAAGATGTTGCTAACAGTTATTGTATTGATTTAAAGGTACAGTTCACTCCAATATGAAAGCACACTTTCTTCTTTTACCTGTGGTGCTTTTGACCAAGCTTTATATCAGATTGTGCGAGTTTCCAAGTGTAAGAGAGATATAAGCCATAATAATGTCTGCCTTCTCTTGAATGTGACTATATGGCACTTGTGCTATAATGGCCAAATTTCTATAGGCTAGAGAAGTCTCTCTGTCCAGAAATGATGAGGTGGCTGCTAAAGATGATTCATAGATCATGTTGTAAGCAGTTCCATGTAGAATTCATGCAAGAAATAAATAATTTCCTACATGGAACTCCTCCCAACAAGATTTGTGGATGAATATGGTAAATCTGTCCATTTAGAACTAAATATTGTAATGCATAATGACAACTATTAAGAAAGTATACCACAAGTCTGATGTTATTTCAGTGACTGAAGGAAACACTTCTCTCCTTGCACGTCATCATTCTCATTGAAAATAGCTCTCTTTGCTGCTTTTGAGCGTCAGGTACCAGTAATCTACATAAAAATCCTGTGGTATAATTGTTATTGATTGTGACTGTTTAAGTGGCATTAATGGGTCTCTCTGTCCATGATCTTTCCAGAACAACTGCGTCTGAAGAGCCTGAGGAGGGTCCATGGCCGCTGTCTGTGGTACCGGCTCAAGCTGATGAAGTCACAGCAGAGTATAGTCCCAACACTAAAGTGAGTCCAGTGATTTGGGTTTGTAGTTATCTAGGTCTGTTGAACACTTGGTCAATTTGTTGACTAATTTGTCCCTTTGGTTTTAGTTGAATAACATTAGTGGATTAGTTGTTTTATTCATGCTGAATGACTTGTCAGAAACTCAGTTTTACAGGTTTGTTGATTAAATTGATTACTTTCACAATGAAAGTCTCTGTGAACATAACTTCTTTAGTAGTAACATAACGGATCTATTTCCCTGTTTGTTTGCTCCTTCCTTCTTTGTTGTCAAATGTTACATCATGGCTGCTGATTGGGTGTGACTAGCCTGAGCTGTTTGCATTGATAAAGCGCACTCATCCCTACATGGAAACACTGTTCCCAATATCTAACTCGGTGTGTGTTTACAGCAGGAAGGAGATGTTTTCACTGTAGTGTGAAGATGAGCTAAAGGCCATGCTGTGTGGAAATTCATGTTTATCAGCTCATTTCTGGCACATATCGGTTTATGTTGTTTTCACGTGTAAACTTCTCAGTGTCCTGGGCTGTCGGTGTAAACATCGTGTTGCACGGTTTAGGCTTTCTGTTAACATGACCCTGTTTTCTCAGCGTTGTTTATTCAGTCTGGGTGTGTGGGATAATGGAAAGATGGGTGTACAAGTGCTATTCAACGTCTCACTCATTCACCATCTTCCGCCTCAGTGTTTCTTTCTCCTCTTTGTTCTGTCTCTGCGTCCTCAGTTTGTCTTCATATATTTCCACCCATGTTCTGCCAATAGATGGTGTTTTTACTCTCAGGATACATGAATTCTTTATTTGCACGAATGCATTTGTGACTGAAGCTGCAGGAAGCCTCCAGCACGTCTATCAGGTGGAATGAATCTCTAAATATCTCAGTACCTGTTTCCTCATGGCGACTGTATCATAACGGCTGTGTTTATTATAGGAATCCATCATGTATTTTTTATTTTTTTTTTGTATGGTTGAGCCACCCAGACAACTCAGGCCAGTGAGCGGTTGTCATGGCAACAGATGCTGCAGCGCAGGCCATAGGGTTTTGCCATTGTCATGGAAACAAGTTCAACTTCCATGCATAAATACCAAACAACAACAATGTCAGACGCGGCCCTGCCCTGCTGCTTTTATGCAGCAGATTCTTAGCCTAATGTGTGTATCTTTAAGGGGAGATGCTGCAGGTAATTAGGTCACAAAAAAAACTGCAAATCAGAAATATCAATATGAAATGTCCCCAGTTAGTTATTGCCAGTAAAACAATATTTTTGCACGTTACCTGTTTTTTAAGATATGGAAACTAGGTGTTTACTCATTAAATGTGCACTAATTTGCATATATTTCCAGGACATAAATCCCAACATTGGATGGAGCAAATATGTTATTTTATTGACTGATATATATTAGATTAAATTCAAAGTTTTTAACAAAGGAAATTAGGATACAAAATGTTCTATAAATCAGGGTGTGAATGGTATAATGACAACCCCCTCTCTGAAAACCTTCAGAATATGGTTAGGAATAAAACTGGTAATTTTGTTGTCTGTTAATGTAGCTGAGGTTGAGATTCTTTGGCTCAGAGCATGAGACAAAATATTGAGTCTTATCTAAAACAACAACAGTTGAAACACATGATAGTGTGCAGAAGAGTGGGAGCTTTCTAAGGACGCCATTCCTGATGAGTTTAAGACTGCGTTTACAGGACTACATAATGCAATAGATGGTTAACTTTATTGAATTCAGTAGAAATCTACAGCTGCAAATGGATAAAATATCGTTAAAAAAAGTTTGAAAAAATGTGTTTTTTGGGCTCTTTCTTTCCACTATTCTGAAAGAAGACATGTAATGTGAAGAAAATAGCCCAAAACCCCAAAAGTGAGTCGAGTGTTTTCGCTTGAAGTGTCTAGTCCTAAATGCGAAAAGTGAGTTGCTGATTGATTCTGCAACTCTAAACCATGATAATAATTGCAAGCTGCAGTGTGAAAGTGTCTCCTTTCCTGAGACAGGACTGATGTTGTCTCCAGGGAGGAAAAAAAGGTTTATATCTAACTCCTTTTCTTCCCCTGTTTGTGTGATGTCGTTTTCAGGAAAGCAGCCTTGTTGTTTGGATGGGTTGTGTTCCTGCTGCTAGCGTACAAGGTGTCCAAGCTGGACAGAGAGTACCAGGAGTATAATCCATATGAAGTCCTCAACTTGGACCGGGTAAACACACACTGAAACATAAAATCTCTTGTGTTCTGCAGAGCCTCTCAAGTGCCCGAAGACTCTTTTTATCTTGCGAGACGAAGATAACTTTGTTTTAAAATAAAAATATCATCTTTCAGGACTTCTGAGACTCTTCTCTTTTTAATTGTAGCTGTTACTTGCAAGTGGTGTGGGAAGGATTTGTAATATTATTTCTGTCTTCAGGGTGCATCGCTGTCAGAAATCAAGAAGCAATACCGTGTACTGTCACTCAAGTACCATCCTGACAAAGGTGGTGATGAGGCCACGTTCATGAGAATTGCCAAAGCATACGCTGCGTAAGTGTCATTCACATTTACACTTTGTGGTAGCACTGCTCCATACATCATCAATAGATAAATAAATCAATAATGAAAGGCTCTTATCATCTTTCTTCCCCACAGTCTGACCAATGAGCAGTCACGACAAAACTGGGAAAACTACGGTAACCCAGATGGTCCAGGAGGTGAGTGAGATGCACTAAAATCCCACATGCTTGCACTTTTTATCCATCGCCACACCTTCAGTTAGCACGCTGCTGATGAGTCAGCCTCTCGTAGTCATGAATGTGCTAAACAATGAAAGATGAACCAAAACGTGGCAGCCCATTCATTCCAGTGAGAGCTGATCCTACGATGAAAATATGTCTCCCACTTTCACACACTCCTCTGCTGTGTGTGTGTTCATGATGCATTTCAGCCTAGCTCCAAAAGGGACATGTCTATTCAGAGTTTGATGGATACAAAGATGAACTATGTGTGTCATTAAAAAAAACATTTTAAATGATTAGTAATAGTTTTAAAGATGCCACTTTTTCATTGTGTAAATGCAGGCAAAATCAGGCTCTTGTGGTATCAGGTGTAATTCCAACTTTAACATAACATTACAAAACAAACATTACTACAATATGAGATTTTGCCGTTTTGATCCATTGCGTCTTATGTTTCTCTTTCTAGCAACCAGCTTTGGTATAGCCCTGCCTGCATGGATTGTTGACCAAAAGAACTCAATGCTGGTATGTATTTATTGATTCAGTCAGTGAAGAGCAAACGCACAGATATATTTTTGGATGCCATCTCAGGAGTTGGCATCGCCATTGGACCTATTGAGAGTTCTCTGATGGTATTTCTGCACTGGAGTTTTGAGGATGGCAGAAAATAAACTCTGCGGCCACCCACATTTCTAGTACTTATGAGTTTTCTTCAGCAAGATAATCTACACAAATTACCACCACTTTCATGATGAACGTTTGCTATCGTTTCTTTATTAATCTAAAATACTATCTACAAGGGTTTGCAAGAGCACTGAACTGATAGTAGTACTAGTACTAGTGAGAAAGTTCCTATCTGTGTCCGGGTGGATGATGTCTCCCCCCCCAGAGCCACTGTAGTGTCATTTGGCCACTTGCTAAGCAACCAGTTCAAAATCCTCATTGAGTTTGAGAGGATAGACTCCATGCCAACTTACTTCCTGGTTTAAGAATTGATTCCTTTGGTGCCACATGAAGTTATATTTACTGAACCTCCCTTAATTAGCTTAAAATGTTTTTATTGTACCAGCAGTGAGCCAATGTTGTCCATAACTGAATGTCTTATTTTTGCTCTCTGTAGGTGCTGTTGGTATATGGGCTGGCCTTTATGGTGATCCTGCCTGTTGTTGTGGTAAGTCCTGACCTTGTTCTGCGCAGTAGATGTAATTATAAGGTAAACTCTTCTTTTTGAGTCCCAGATTTCTCACCCTTCTTTCTCTTCCTGTCATCTTTTTCCTCCTCTGCAGGGCACATGGTGGTACCGCTCCATCCGATACAGTGGGGACCAGATCCTCATCAACACCACTCAGCTCTTCATGCATTTCATGTACAAGACGCCCAACATGAACATGAAGCGTGAGTTTCCCCCTTTAAGCACTGCAGTGTCTTCATTTTTTTTGTGAACACCTCAGTTCAACAATACAAGGCTGCATTGATCTGAATATACTAAAACTAGTATGTATTCTATCATCCTTTAATCCCATTTTCACTGACTTTGCCCTCCAGGGTTAGCAATGGTGTTGACAGCAGCGTTTGAGTTCGACCCTCGCAGCAATAAAGAAGCCACAATACGACCAACAGACAACATCGAAGTGCCACAGGTAATCTAAACTGCTTGTGTATGTTTACATGTGTGAGAACAACTTCGTCAGGCTTGCAATCCTGCTGCATCCTGGCTCCAGTAGCCTCTACTGTTCTCTGCCACGGCGGATCACCCTTCTGCCCTCACCAATTGCTGTTGCTGTCACTCGTACGCATTCGACATATAAGTTGTTGAGCTCCAGAAATATCCTGAGGTATATAACCCATGATCCGGTCCATAAATAAACAGTTGAGACTGGCTTTTCTGCTGAGAAATCCAGTTTAAATAGAGGCTGTCCACATGTTTGTAAGCTTGAGTAAAGGTGAAAGAACTCAGAGCTTTTACTTTGGTAAAAGTAGTATTAATCTGTGTGGTCTTCTGTTGACACACTGCAGTCCCACGCTACCTATTGGCGCCACACTTGACGCACGTCACGAGACGCATCACAGAGATGTTTGCAGCTTTAGAAGGACAGATTGACCTCAAATATGTGTCATAAACAACCTGTCCTGTCTGTCTCGCAGCTGATCCGGGAGTTAGGAAATATCAATGTGAAGAAGAAGGAGCCTCCTTTCTGCTACCCTTACAGTTTGAAGGCCAGGGTGTTGGTGCTCGCTCACCTGGCACGCATGGACGTATCCGAGGAACTGGAAGAAGGTAGGGCATTAAATGAACTCATTATTATGCATAAAAGATTCCTTAAAAAAAAGGATGTTTTCCTATTTGCTTAGATATTACAATTACTGCTTCAAATCTACTGAAAAGTGACATTTCTTGAGAGAAATATTTTACCCCAAAATCCAGCCATGCAAGTTCAAACACTATTATATTTAATATATTCATATAATAAGACACAGGCTTTATGCCAGCCTTCTCCATAGTCAAACAGAGGGCTCTTTAGATCTTAAAAAAAAAAAGATAATTAAACAGCTGCACAAGCTGGAAGTCTGAAGTAATACACAACTCTGCCCTTTTTATATGTTTACACTCCCACACAGAGGTCAGCTTACATACTCAGGCTGTTTATAGTAGTTTTAGTGTTCCTACAGTCTGTGAACAGTAAAGAACACAATCTTGGCAAGCTGTGTTGTTTCAGAGAAGGCAGGTTTAAATAGGAGGTCAATATTCATCCACTATCTGCATAATAACACTAAACACTGAGAGGGTTTCCCAACCTGATGTTAAAGGTCAGGAACATGTTATAACATGTGTTTCTGCTACAGATCAGAGGTTTGTGATAAGGAAGAGTCCAGCTCTCCTCCAGGAGATGATCAACGTGGGCTGTCAGCTCACCATGATGGCCAACAGCAGAGGAGGTACACATACACACACACACACACACACACACACACACACGCTCACACGCACACGTCCGGTTTAGTTTAGTAAGCAGGAGTTATCACTTTGAATCACATTATCACAGCCCACATAACAACATGTTTGCTAATTTTTCTGGTCACCTCCAGGTTTCCACGCTCCTCGACTGGTGACCATAGAGAACTGCATGAAGCTGACCCAGATGATAGTGCAAGGTCTGCAGGAGTCAAAGTCACCACTGCTGCAGCTACCCCACTTTGAGGAGGAGCACCTCCGCTACTGCATCTCTAAGAAGGTAACTGCAGCCTGTCGTGAATTGCAGCCTGTCGTGCAAGAATTTAAAAATGTGTGCATTCAAGTACACCAAATCTCTATCAACTAAAGAGCTCTAAGCATCTGCATGGAAATAACTTGCAATACAGAATTTTAAATACAAGTGTCACTTTCCCATTAATAGTTGAAAAAGCTGCTAATTGCATTACCAGTGCACTTTTTAGGAAGTTGCTGAATGTAGCACTCTATACACCTCTGATCATTCGTCCTCTCCTCTTAAGTATAAAGTCCGGAGCCTTCAGGACTTGGTGAGTCTCAAGGACTCGGACAGACGCAACATGCTGCGTTTCTTGGGGGAGGAGAAGTACGACGAGGTGATGGCTGTGCTGGGCAGCTACCCTCACATCGACATGGACGTCAAACTCCAGGGTCAGTCGTAAAATGAGCTCACACAAACACACCAGCTGTTAGTCTTTGTCATTTTAGCTGAGGACATGTCACTTCACTGTGATTGGTGTCATTATTGTTACTGCATGTACTTCCTCTGCATCTGGTTGTTTTAGTCAGAATTATTTTGCCGACTATATTTAAGTGAGGCCCATCCCTCAATTTTGTGAATTCATTTTTTTCCCATAAATTCTCATTCTCATGGGAAGTTTCCCACTTTGAATATTCTCCAAAATTTGCAGCGCTAGTTTTGATCAATGCTTAGGCAGTATATAACCAAAATAAGTCTTGGAATCGTTATGGGCCTCATGTGTATGCATTTTAATCAGTAAATTACGGTCAGACAAACTCTTAAAGGCTGTCAACTAAAAGTGTGAAAAAGCATTTCTTAAGTCTTAATCAGTTGAACTAACCACCACAAAAACAATGTGGAAATGTTCAGATTATACACTTCGTCAGACCATTTGATATTTAAAGTTTTTTCTGTACATGTGTCTTTACAGTCCTTGATGATGAAGACAGCAATAACATCACAGCAGGCTCTATTGTCACAGTAACGGTCACCTTGACCAGAAGACGCATGGCGGTAAGGAATGACACGAACATAACCAGACATTGATGGGAAGGCACATTTTTTTAAAAACTAAATAAATCCTCTATGTTGCTGCCTTTAAGGTGCACTTCCGTAAATGATCACTAGAGTACACTGTTGACTTTATGCATTGTTGAAAAGCATGAATTAACTGTATCTATGTTTACTGTGTTTGTGTGTGTGTAGGAGGTGTTTGAAAAGGAGCAGGAGTCGACACCGTGTTTAGCAGATGAAGCTACAGCCACAGAGGAAACAGTGAGAAAAACAAACACACAAACGGCACATGTATCCAGCAAAAGTTAATGTTTTGAAAAAACAATCTATATTTAACCTGATTTTTATTTTTTTTTTGTATGATACAGGGAGACTCAAGTAAAACCAAAACAAGAGTGTGGCAGAATAAGAGTAAAACGGGGAAGAAGGCATCTAAATTCAAGAAGAAAAAATTACCCAAGAAGAAGGCTGCTCCACCTCCTGCTAAATCCAAGCAGGCCAATGGCAACGTGGCAGGAAATGTACGTGTCCACAGCTGACTTTTATACACTTAACTGTACGGATTCGCCATATGATATCAAAATCTAGCCTATACCATAAACTCTTATTTTGAATGTTACAGGAAGTCGTAGTAGCAGCAGCAGCAGCAGCGAAAGAGGAAGAGGATGATGTGTCAGAAAAGGGCAGCGAATCAGATGACGGCGAAGCCAACAAGGACTCTCCAAGCGAGAGAGACGAAGACAGCGACAAACAAAGCGATACAGAGGTGGACGAGATGGGAGGAGACGATGAAGAGGTCAGAGAACTTTAATTGAGGGCATATTTTGGTTTCAGGGAAGGAAAACTTTATTCAGTAGGATGTGAAGTTGTAAAAAATTCCACACATGAAAGCACAAGAACGCCGCGCTTGGTAAGTGCGCCATGTTGACCTGAAAATAGGATCACCCCAACGCTGCTTTTGCCTGTACCCACTCTAATCCCTAACTCATCTGCCCGTCAGGAGTGGGAGGCGTTGCAGCAAAGCATCCAGCGGCGAGAGCGAGCCCTGCTGGAGACGAAGTCGAAGGTCACGCACCCCGTCTACAGCCTCTACTTCCCCGAGGAGAAGCAGGAGTGGTGGTGGCTCTACATCGCCGACCGCAGAGAGCAGACCCTCATCTCCATGCCCTACCACGTCTGCACGCTAAAAGACACAGAAGAGGTGAGTTAATGTCTTTGTACTGTATGAACGAAGTGGGCATAGCCACTATGAGCTCACCTGCTGGTTTGAGGACCAGTGTTTTGAATGCTGGGTTTAGCTAGCAAAATAACACATTTTATTGCCTGGAAAATAGAAATGCTGACTACTAAAGTGTAGTTTAGTACAACAGTATGCTGAAAGGGACATTTTCTGGCAACCAAAGTGTTAAAATAAACTTTTAAAGTTTAATGTAAAAACAGAATACGTCATGTTCATATTTCAGGGTAAATTTTTAAGCATTTTAAGCTCCATCCATCCATTTTTATCTGCTTATCTGGGACCAAGTCGCAGGATAATTAAATTGGGTAGTTATTATTTTAAACTGAATATATATTAAATTTTACTGTTTTCCTACAAAAAAAATGTAACAAAGGATTAGAAAAGTATTGAACTCTTGTTTAATTAATATCTTAAACACCGCCCCAACTTTTTTGGAATTGGTTACTATCATCATCTCAAGTGATTTTAAGATGGGACCAGCAAGTGTTACACAATATTTTTTTTTTTTAACAGATCACTTGAACTTAAACTGATTATGAAAATTGCATTTAACTAAAGTCCTTAAGTATCATAAAGTCAAGTTTTGTATGTTAAATGAAAATACTCTGACTGTGTGTTGTGCTAATGCCTTAATCTGTCTGGAGCAGAAAGGTCTTAATAAGTCAGAGTGTATGTTCACGTTTCATGTTTCCTGTGCATCATAGCCCCTCACACATCCTGTTGCTAGGCAACCCTTTGCACTTGTGTCATTGTTTCCCTCTGAGTGTGTGTGTGTGTTGTTTACTCTGCACCTCTGATCCTGGTGTCCTCCACTAACAATAAGGATTGACAGCGAGGTAAAGGTCTCATGAGGCCCATGTAAGTCTGTCCTCCGCTCTGAAGGAATGTGGTGGCAAGAGGTGACCCACCCATGCATAACGGCTCACTGTCTAGCAATCAATTAGTCTGTCACTTCAACAACTCCTCCTGTTTGTGTTGTACGGCTGCTTATACGCTGTGTGTCTGACAGACGCGTTCTCTCATGTGGAGGGCAGGAGATCTGCTTTCATCAACGAGGCCGGGCAGTAAATTGACGCTGTGTTCACGGCCCGTTCCCCGCTCACCCGCTGAATAATAATAAGCCTCATTGTGCTGATAATTAGATGTTTGCCATATGTAATTGCACAACATAGTTAATCACAGCCTGAGGTAAGGCTGGTCTAATATTTACAGTCGGACCCACCATCATTTCATGCCAAGACATTCATATATTCAAATAGCCCGATGTGATGCATTCGCCTCCAGGGGGTAACGTCTGTACAGCAGAGGACATGTTTTAGCCTGTGATGGCCTATGCTGCTCCATAATTTTGCAGGAACATGTTTATAATGGGGCGCTACAGGAATTATTTCTTAAACCAGGAGGTATGTTAGCATGTGAGCCCCTGGATTTTTTCCTCTCAAACTGGATGAGAAATTAAAATTTTAAATTTTTGGTAAGATGCGTGAAACAAATTAAAAAAAAATTTTTGCACGTCTTTAAAACTGCAGTGGCTAATGAGACTACAGGGCTTTTCAGTGACGTTTTGTCATCACGCTGGACATGGACTGGAACGCTATGACTAGTCTGCCTCACCACATGCTTCACTGTAACACTATACTTAATGCATCGGGGCAATCATGCCCTCAGTCACATAGTTATTTGTGCACCTGGAGTGCTGCTGTGATTAGGTTTGACAGCTGTGTGTGTGTGTGTGTGTGT
>JAOWBC010000383.1:6225442-6243255 GCA_028566105.1 Hypoplectrus providencianus | reverse complement strand
ACACACACACACACACAGAGGTATCAGCTCTTTATGAAAAACTTCCTTTTTTTCCTCATAACGAAAAAGCAATCCTCACACATTTACATATGTGAGACTTGGGGTGCATAATAAAACAGAAGTTGCCATCATACCGTTGCCTAGAGGCTATGTCATAATTACCTTTTTTTTAAAAGGCAATAAATAAAGCTAATCAGTGTTGTGTTTACTAAAGACAAAATATGGAATTTTCAGAAAGCACAAAATACATATAAATAGCTTAAATGTTCAACAGATTATAGCTACATCATGTAATGTAGTCAGTTACAAACAACTTCCTCATTCATTTTGCTGTTTCATTGACTTTCTCTTTAAACTCTCTTGAATAGCATACCCTAGTTTTAAAGAGGAAAGTAAAGGGATGAGAGACAGCTTAGCAGAAATTATTGACAAATAGAGGGGAAAATGAGTGTCATGGGAGGAGAAGTGTGCAGTAGCTGTTTGTGTTTGGATGGTTTTGTAGAGAGGGCGTTATTGTCCCTCAATGTCTAATGCTGTGGCTAAATTGTGATGAATAGCTTTCTGGAGTGTGGTGTGTGTGCGTACGCCGACTCGTCTATTCCCTGTTTATTTTGTGGCAAGCTGTGTGTGATCGTGTGCAGAAGCATTGCCGTTGCATATGGCTGAGAAGTATTTTCAAAGCAGACGAGAGGGATGGTGACTAGAGGAGATAATGTGTAAGAGAGCCAAGGGGAGAGACAGTGACAGAGAAGACGGAGAAAAAAAAACACAAGGAGTGAGGGAGAGTTCACATCGACTGCAATGATTGATCTGATTTTCCTAATTGGCACGTAGACCTCAGAGCCTATGTCCTTCGCCTATATTGAGTGCGCTCACTGAGTGTCATGTTTAATAAGCTTCCTGATTGGCTTTCTGGTTGTGTGATTGTGCCCTCTGGCTATAGGGTGTATGCAAAGCAGGGAGAGGAGAGGAAGTGAGCAGAGATGAGAGTGCAGAGGAGGAATAAAGGCTAGATTCAAGCAGTGTTGAACGTTTTAGGAGCAGAGAAATAATCTGCTCTCTACAAGTTGCAAGACTGACGCCTCAATTCAACTGCATGGTTATGCTTGACTTCATTGGGTACCAGGTACTTTTCTTGATTTGTATTTTCAATGGCATTCTCTGCTCATAGGCCAAGACATCCATCTTCAACGTGATACTTTCTGAATCCTTTTATCCGCAACAATGTCTGCACTTCATAAATTGTCAAGCATAGTGAATGGAACAGTTTTTGCATTATTAAAAAAAAAAATCTGTGTTGAATGGGGGAAAAAAGGTTACTTTTGACAGTAGCTTGACTTTTTAAAGTTGTGTTTGCACAGTGTCATGCAGGTGATGAATCTAGTGATTATTCTTTAAGATGAATTGGCAGTTTTCACTCTGGTTTAGCTAAGAACCTTGACTCAGATGATACCAAAAAGTACCAAGTACAACTTTTGAAAGACCAAAGAATAGTGTGTTGGCCTTAAATGACCTAGCATGGAAGGCTACATTGTTACAGATTTTCAGGTGAATCGTGCTAAAGCACTAGCTGACTCAGTTATGTCAACATGACCTTGTCTGGTCTGCAAACATGGGTTTTCAGTTGAAATAATCACATTTCAAGCATTTATTGCATTCCTGTGTGACAAACAATCAACAGAAGCTAGCATAGGGACAGCTAACTTAGCTAAACAGCACAGTAGCACCAGTAACGTTAGCTGTTGTGCATTTTAAAAATGTACCTTAGTGTTACATAGGCTTGACACGTCACTTAGCTCCCATTAAACAAAAACAAATGGTTGTTTAAAGTTTAAATAGCTTAATAGAATAAAAAAGTTTATCGTTGGTAGAGCAAACCCAACATTAGCAACATAATACTATGAGCTAACTGCTAGTCTGTATGCTAACATGCTCACAATGATGCTAATGCTATAAAGCTTAATGTTTGAGCAGGTATAATGTTCACCACATTCATTATTTTCTCTTAATATGCTAGTATGCTAACATTGGCGAATTACCACTTCATACAGAAGATGATCGGGTTGTGATTAGTTTTGCAGGTATATCATCTAGACAAGGAAAGGAAGAATTTTAAATTAGATCAAATTACAGTGCTCAAAGTAATTTACGCAAAGTTATTATAAATCATCCTCAGGGGATCGTCAATGCCTGAACAAAATTTCATGGCAATCCATCTGACAGATGACAAATTCAAATGTCTTCTACAAAAAAGGCACAAGAAAGCACAATAAACAGTATGAAGAGTTTACCCATAGACAGGATCTTTATCCCACTTCCATAACTGTTGAGATCCTCTATCAGTCAATATGACCCTATGCAGGAAATAGTTGAGTGTGCATTTATGTGTAATAGTGCAGAAAAACATTTTCTAATGCTTTTCACAGTCATACAAACATAAATATTGTATGAGTACACACACACACATAGACAGTCCTTAGTGTCCAGGCTTTTCCAAGCTTCAATCCAGTACACCTCACACACCAGTGAGTGCTTACATGTTTATGGATGAATAGGACCATGTCTTGGATAAGCACTAAGACTGTGGATTGGAGTAATATGCTGCAAAGATTTCCATTTAAATGGTGATGTGATTATGTCTCGCTATATTTGATCAAGGCTTATTTTGTAACATCCTTTCCAAAAGGCTTTTTATGTAATAGGAGAGAGCAGCAACACCTCCATCCTGTTTGACAGTGAAGGCATTACAATATGCAGAAAGACTTCATCAACATATCAGACTTACAACCCCTGAAAGAGCTCCTCTACCCATACCAACTAATCAGTGTCTAATATAATAATTCAAAGTAGAGCAGAGTACAGTTTCAGAACAACTTTTAATAAGACACTCTTCTAGAGGCTTTATAAGCTGAAACTAATATCTTTTTTAATGGATGATAAATAATTCAGTAATGCATCACATTAAATTAATTTGGCAGACGTTTTTGTCCAAGGAGACTTAGGCCTGAATTTCACTACATACATACATTGGGGGCAATCTGGAGGTCATAATCTTGCTAAAGGACTCTTTGACATGCACAGATCAATAATAAGCCATTACCAAGAACACTTGGTTGGTGAAAATTCTGAATAATTTCTATCCTCCTCTCGCAGAGAATGTGTTTGTCTTTTTAACTCATTTGGCAACCCAAATGCTTTTCCTAATAGTGGTCTATTACTTATTTATGAGGCCTCAATAAATGCCTAATTAACTTTTAATAAGGGCATTAGATACATCTTAAGTAAACCTTTGTCGATATTGGTACTCCTTTCTCTAAAAAAACAAATAAATAACCACCGACTGTGGTTCAAACCTGTGTCTTTCATTAATCTCCAAGATATGTAGGTGACCAATTATATTAACATTTGTGACTTCTAACGCCACCACAAAAACATACTTATTTCCTGCTGTCTTTCTAAACGCAGTAAACCACAAATGATTTTGAACTACTGGCCACTTGGAGGCAGAACAACAAGCTGTAAATATGACATATTATCATATTATAACCCTCACCCCCAAAGACAAACCGTTTAATATATAGAGAGATAATTCCCTAGTCTCCTGCTAGCTCTGTTTTGGTCTCCACCAGCTCATGAAGGAAACATCTGGCTCTTAAGCTGCTAAACCCTATGTTCACCAACTAATCGTTAACTTGTATCTGCTCATTGGGGAGATAGCATAGAGTGGGTCTATCAGAGCTGTTATCTGATAACTGCTACTTGCTGCTGCAGGAGACACAGAGATGAGAGCGATGAGAGTGAAGCTGAGAGATGCTCCGCACAGATGAGGGGAACTGCAAACACCTTTTCACATTACATGTAATCTTTGACACTTCGTTCAGCTCAAACTATTGATCTGTGCGGTTAAGAGAGCTGTTTATGCGGCACTTCGATTACTCTGATCAATAAACTGTTTGGTTCAGCAGGTTTCTCGCCTACAGGATGAGTCACATCAAACTTACTTTCTTCAAATGAGAAGGTCTTTCGGCTTTCCAATCAACCTGCTGTTCCCAAAGTGTTCCTCGGTGTAATAGGTAGAGCGTGACGCTGGTAGCACACAGGGTTAGAGCTTCATTTTCCCCTGGGAACTAAATGGATGCACTCAAGATGCTCTGGATAAAAGCAGCAAATGCATGACAGATGTGGAATTAAGCTATATACAGTATTGGTACAGGCTGGCCGCTCCACTCTCATCCTCCCATCTCTCTGTTTTTAGTTCTGAGTACACTTGAACAATCTGGACAGACTCAGGGGAGTGTTTGTTGTTTACACTCTTCAGTTATGGGGTAAAACACTTTGAGAGCCAGATGCTTTGACTTTTCTTTAAGGACTTTAAAGCCGAACCATCACAACCTCTGAAAGTATCATACGCTCTCCAAACCTTGCTTATAAAAAGTTTTTCTTTACTTTATGATTACATAAAATGTGTTCTGTTTTTGAGGGCCGACTAAAAATGTTTGATCCATATAATATCTCAATGATGTCGGCTGTTCTTCACAAACTTCGGCTGAATTTCAACACAAGCCCAATCTTTCTTTAACATCTCAAAGCATGGACCTAGGCTATATTTTACTCCAATTAAAAGGGATTGTCGCCGTATGGAACCCATTTTTATTTAGATATCTTGAGGTGAGCATCAGTATAACGCACGTTGCACCCATCTCTATCTCTGTTTATTATTCTTTGTGATTTACATTTATTGTAATTTCTGCAGCAAACAAACAGCATTCTATATAGCATGCAACCCTGGTTTGTAATAAGGTAAATAATAATCTTAAAAAATGCCTCACAGTAAGAGGGTCGCCAGTTTGAACCCTTTCTCCTGCTCTTCTGTGTGTAGTTTGCATGTTTCTCTTGTGTCAGCGTGGGTTTTCTCCAGGTACTCCAGCTTCCTCCCATAGTCCAAACACATGCAGCTTAGGTTAATTGGTTGTCTGGCTTCCTGTCCAGGGTGTACCCCGACTCTCACCTAGCTGGGATCCCCTCCAGCCACGACCACCCGGATTTGGATTAGCGGTTAAGGAAAACAGATAATAAGACATTAAGATGGAGCGAAGAAAATACATATAGGCTAGAGGTTTGTTATCTTTCTTTTGAGTTGTCTGAGTCGTGTATATTTTGTGGTTGATTCACGAGGAGACACTGATTAAGGCAGTTGGATAATTATAAACAATATGTATGCACTGGCTGTAAATGACCATTTATGGAAAGTTTACTGCTGATTTGGACATATGGGGTCTTGTTTTTCTGATGTTCTTTAATTTATATGAAAGTACATTTCTCTGTTTTTCAACTTTTATTTTGGTAAATTTCCAAGTAATTTCACTTTCACTTGAGTGAAGTTTCTGTAATGTAGCGATACTTTAACTAGAGCACTATAACGTAATCTCTCCCCCTACACAAAGGTTAGTACATTTCTACCTACAGTTTATCACTGCAGCAATGTGACTATTTACATCACTAGAGGTCCATAAAGCAAGAATTTCAGATTATTTGAAGTTTGTAGAGCAATGCCATGACTAGCTGCTTTGCTGCAGATTTAGTCCCAGTTTTCCTTTTGTCAGGCCACCTCCTGTTTCATTAATTTATGGAAAACAGTCCGTAAAAGTTTGACACCATTCTTTTCTAACTATACATGCAAATCTGGTATGAGGACAGGTTGACAATGGCAGTGCCTGTTTTATTGCAGCACAGCTGGCCAGGGACAGAAACAATCTGAGTGGGTGTCCGACTTTGTTATAATTCAATTTAATGTAGTGGGATCTAAAATCGCAGTCTCTCCCAAAGGAAAACATATCACATTATGTATTCAGCATCCACTGTATGTCACACATTTGTGTACAGAAGCAATTACTCTCTTCTTCCTCCCTTTTCTTGTTGAGAAAGTTGCATTTTGACACAGGCAACCTTGGTATAATTACTGTAGGCCTGAAAATTAACCTTTTAATGTGATAAAGTGTGCACGTTTCTGCCTCATAAACATGCCACACACACGTACAGTTTCAGCAAGGGCAATGTGAACACACAAAGTCAGCTCGTTGGTGGAAAATGCTTATTCCAGCTGATGGAGTGTATAATTTCAACATTGGAATAATAATGATGGCATTGTAATTCAGATGGATAGACTAGAAATTAGATTCTGGGGCTTTTTGCATATTGTCATTATTGAGTTCTGCACCATTCTCTCTGTGAAAGCGAAATGAATTGAGAGATGGGATGAGTTTACATGTCTAACTTACTGAAGCGACCCACAAGTCTCACCTTGCAGCAATTTGTGAATCTGAAGTGAATCTAAAGTGCATCTTAATTATATCCCAAAATAAAACAGTAGCGCACACACACACACACATTCTCAAACACACACCACGCTGTTGGTATCCAACCTGAAAGTAAATGGCTGCAATCACATTAAACACCCCGGCAATTACAGTGAGAACAAACAGCATTTCTATACAGCATTTCTCACAATGCCACTTCATGGAGTGCCCTAATTGTGCTCCGTTTGCTGCAGAAAATAATCTGAGTCACTCTCACTTTGCTTCATATAAGCATCCAAACAGCTAATCAAAGAGCCACATTTCCTTTCTCCCCTGCACTCAGAAAAGTCATGTCTGTGAATGAACGCCGAACAGTGTCATCCAAGACTTTATAAGAGAAGAAGAAGACGTTCCTTCTTCTCTTTGTATTCTCCTTTCACTCAAGGCGATGGGATGGCCTGTGGTGAGGGGTTAGTGAAAAGAGAATTTCCCACCGTGGATCAATAACGTATTGTGATATTATTATCATTACTTTAGGGACTCTGTTGCCTTTTTTTATTTTCATTGTGAAAGAGGGAAGGAGACCTAGAAGAAAATGTTCCTGTCAATATGTGATCTCAGTTTTCCAGAGACAGAAAGGCTTCTTGTGATTTTAAGTATTTATTGTTATGAAACCATTCTCCAGCCACATATAAAACTGAGGGGCCCTGGGTTATATATCACTGAGGCCTTAAACTCTGTAACCTCAGACTTGTGATTCCCCATAATTTGAGAATGATATGTTCTCTATGAATGTGGTAAAATTGTCAGCTGCTCCCTTGTGAACACGAAAGATTAATGCATTTCAGGAACCATTTGCATATGTGACTACTAACTATTATTCACCTGGAAGATGTCGCTACATGGAGGGACAAGCAGGCTTTAATTATGTCACATCTAAAGTCGACCTTGAAGTTAAATTGAAACCAACTTTGCCAGATTTCCATTTCGCCATATGAGACACTGAGGAAAGCCAAACACTGTTAATCCGCATAGACACCATTTAACATCACTAAGTAGTTCTGATGTTTCAGTCATAGTACTCAAGCATCATTGCCCTGTTCTGAGTAATTAAAATAAAATAAGAGACATAAGCAAAGAATGTTTGCTGAAGCTAATATTAACCTGATTCATGCGATGGAAGATTGTAATGTCTGTAGCATAAATATACCTATGTGCTTATTCTGGAGGATTTTATTTACCTTTTTATTTTGAAGATTTGGATACCAAATTTGGAAAAAAAAATAATAATCCAAAATGTGCATACATGTTTTTTTCCTAGCTTGGTGGTTTTTGTCTTCTTCTTTTTCGTCGTAATCATTCTCTTAAACAAGATGTAGCAGACATTTAACTCTCATGGCTGATCAGCTGTTTCCACTCCGTCAGTCAGAAAAAGCTGACATGAAAGAACTATTATAAGTTTATATTACATTTATACCAGGACTTTTAAAAATAAAGCAATTCATGTCTACATCAGCCTGTGCAGTTGTAACCATGCACTGAAATCTTTCTTTATCCCGAGGATGGAAGATGTAATCCTGCTTCCAATTGAACCATCATAATGGTGTGCTATGGTGCAAATAACATTAGGCATGTCTAGCACGCTGCAAACACTTTCAATCGTTTACCATGGCAAGATGCCCTCAATGACCGACAGCTGTTATCTCCTACACAGGCCTGACTGCACAGAAATGTGTGTCCCTACACTGGTCATTGTGCACGATAATTGAATTGCGGTGTTAACTATTGTATCAAGCACTGGCAGTCTGTAGTTATGGTCCGATCAAACACATCTCCCATGTTCACTCACCCCGGTCTGCCTCCCACACACCAAATGTTATGATGAGGTGTTTTGTGTTCTGGTCTTTCATTGTACACCTTTGCTCTCTTTACAAAGCCCAGAAAGTCTACAGCGTTGGCCAGGCTTATGGCACATCCATCGTAACTTTTATGGAGTCTTTTGGGTCATGCTGCCATTTATAGTAATTTCTTACATTCTGTCGGTCACAGTACCTGAGATACCTTATAAAAAAATTTCCATGTACCTTAAAACACAGGTGTCTGCAAATAATTGAACAATAATATTAAAAAACACTGTAGACTGTATAAAAAGTGTTTGTGGCCTCCAGGTCAGTAAGTGCAGAAATGTGTTAAACCTGCATTTTTTCTCATGGCCTGGAGGGGGCGACTCTACTGGTCGCAAAAAGAAATGAGATTTATAATAAACCTGTCAGAGAATTCCCCTACTTCTCACTTGATTCATTACCTCATATTTCCTAATGAGTTTATGGTCTCAATCACTACGTTCAAGTCTTCATTATTTTAGATTATGGCCTCATTAATCATAAAGCAGGGATTGCTATGGCCCAAACTACCTTGTGATTGATAAGTTTCTACCAAAGTGGCATGTTGATCAGGATAGACCATGGTACTGCGTACTCTCAAAAAGCCCTGACTTTGAATTTAAGTTTTCACTTCATGATAGCGAACTGGAACATTTTGGTTTAAAAAAAATGTCATGTTCAGTACTTATTTGTAATAAAAGTTATTATTATTACTTGGCTGTTCATTTTTCTCCAGTATGTACATTCTTTTCTGCCTATTATTGCCTAGCCAAAAGTGGCTGCTGTCATTGGCAACCTTACTAAGCAAACAAGCAAGCTAGTGCTAGCATTAGCTAGTAAGTATTTAGCTCAAGAGTCCTGAGAACCGATGAGTGACGTCACATTGGATATGTTCTCTTGTATTATACAGCCTATGTAAATGGTAACCATAATTTTATTGCCAAGATTTGTCTACCAATCTGCTGTCTGCTACTTTATTTTCAGTTCTTACCTTTACCCTTCAGATCTCCTTGTTTTATTTTTCCCTGCCACTTGTTTTTGCCTCTGTTTAGTTGGGTTGCTGGTGCATATAGAAGGGAAAATAGAATTAATGAGCCCCTGGGTAAATAAATGGATTTTGGCATTCAGCTCCCTCTTTTTCCTGCTCTCTGTTTCACCACAGTACTGACAGTTTAATCAGTTCTTCATTTAATGATTTAATCAACCTTTAAAAAGGTATTTTTCCACCCAAACCGCTTCACTTGGTGAGCCTTCTGATGGTCCTGATCGTAATAAAATAAAGCGCTCTCAGCTCCGCTTAACAGGGAATTAGGCAAAAATGACTCTGAGCAAGGATACATTTGAGTAAATGATGAATAATGCTATCCTAATACAATCCCTACAAAAATGTTTTGCATCCCTAGTGTGGTTACATGGCCCAAATGTTCATGCATTGACAGGATCTCCTGAACTTAACAATTTGTAAAGCTAAAACAATCTCACCTTGGACCTCGAGGGAAAGCCATTTTGGAGAGATAAAAGGTTGACCATAATCCCCTGCACATTTATCCTCAAATTTGACAGAGTTGCAATTGAATCAAATGTTTAATCAGACATTACCTCGTTTGCCAGGGGGATGAACACACTTTGCACCCACACTGGCCTTTATAGTACATGCACAAAGAAGAACTCTTAATGGTGTTTTGCAGAAGTCTGACAGTTGCCATTACAGCTTTGCCTCATGGCTGATGGACACTGAAGCCGAAAGTTGATAATGCCATCATGCAATGACAGAAAAGCACAGCTGAAACCCACTCATTTCAACTTTAGCCAGCCTTATTGCCCTCTTTCATCTCCTGTCCCTCTTTACTTTACCTTTGATCTTACATTTCTGACTTCCCTGCTCTGCTGCAGCACTTACACCTCTAGACAAAGGAGGGAGAAAGAAGCTGTTAGGCTTTTAGTAAAAAATTGTAGGCGCAAGCCACATACATGAGCGATGTGCGCGCACAGTCTATATCATCTGCAGAACATCTGCTTGCCATCAAACGTGGCATCAAAGGCCGCTTGTTGCTTAGATTGCGTTAGCTTCCTGATGTTTCAGCTTTGATATGGCGCAGCATTACTTCAGTGAAAGACATGTCCTCCTGCTACACAGCCTGAAAGTCTGCAAGCCTCAGCCCTTCATGTCCCAACAATACGAATGTCTGTGGCTGCCTGGATAATCAAATGAAGACAGATTATACCCCAGAACTCCTATAAGCATATTCTTCTCGGGGAAAACTCCCTAAAGTTAATGCTGTATCACTGTCTTTTAATATTGCAGGCTATTCCACTTTGTCCTGACTTTGGTAGGAGAGTAGGTGAGTTTAGGCTTATCTATACTGTCACTTGAGCAACAGACATTTTGTTTGTCTCCTCACTCAAGCAGCTTAAAGGTGTTTGTGTGAGATAAGTGTAGCTGGATTTTTTTTCTTCTTTTTTCTTCAGGGAATATCGCATCATGTCTCTTCATGTTGAGCACATCAGTAATCTGTTGCCGTCTCTCCCAGTAACCATTATCTAAATTAATTTGGTGGTTATATATTTTATATGCAATTAGAAACTGATACCACTTTCATTATGCTGAATGGCAGCACAGGCCCATTAGATTGTAATAAGTTTCATAATTTATATGCTCATGGATAATATACGGACTGTTTGTGTGCATCTGTGTGTGGTATGTAGTTTATATTTTTAGAGTCTGAAAAGAGGAAAATGCTCTCAAAATCCAAGAAAGTGTTCATTTTGTGAGAATGATGATCATAGAGTTTAAGAAAAATCTCAATTTCCAGTGAAGCTGAATCCATTTAAATATACACTTGAAGCTACGATAATATCTAAGGATATTTCCATGATTGAAATCTCTTTTAATGTCCTTAATTTTGGTAAGTGTGCTATAACTTTAATGGGACAAACTTGAGAGCCTTTAATTCACACACTCCTGATCTCCATCCTATATTTCCATGTGCATATACCATAGTCATGTGGATTAATTTATGTGATACAATCAATATGAAAGCCAGTTGACTGACTTTTGAGGTTTAAGGGCTCCCATAAAACCTTTATTTGAAACTGTACTGAGTTAAATTCTTTGCCGCGCCAACATTTCTTTCATGACGAGACAGAAAACATCTTGGATGTAAGTCAAGCCTTTATTATACTTGGACACGTATAAAGTGACGGTGCATTTACTAGAGTTTCGTGAATCATATTAACTTGAAGTAAAAGTTTTTTTGGCAAAGTCTTAGACTAGATTTGACTCTCTTGTCTTCATGCTAAATATGAAGCTAAAGCCTGAAGACAGGTAGCCTAGCTTAGCATGAAGACAGGAAGAAGGTGAAAATTGCTAGCTTAGCTTATTGTTTTGCCCTTCCCAGTTTGCACTGTGACGAAAGCTAACCATCTGCTAACTTAATATTTACCATAAAACTGTAGACTGAATCGAAGATGAAGATGATTTGTGGACTGATTATTTTTTTGAAGCATTGATCTTGGCCTTTTGGCTGTTGCCATCTTGTATTTTTTGGAGCCAGAAGGGACCATAATTGGATGAGAGAGTGAAGCAGGTGAGGATGCTACCATGTTAAGCTATTGCTAGCTAGCTAGCTTTTTAAACTATGACTTACAGAAAGAACACCAGGCTGGATTAAAGAAGACATTAAAACCAGCAATTTGGACCATAAAAAGGGATTTAAAAAAATGTTTACTGAGCTAATAAATCAAATGACAAATCAGGTTATTTTCTGATAGTCTTTTATAGAATTGGATCTTCATTTACAACCAGTTAAAATCTTTCATTTTTTAGACCCCGTGGTCTTTTATTTATCCATCTCAAATCAGCATTACTCTATCCAAATTTGGAGGAAGAGACTGACAGTTAATTTAATTTCTGAGAGGATTTGCTCAGTTTACTCACCTCACATTTTCTCAGCTGTTGTTTTATCAATTTGCATGATTGTGGTATTTGCAACTTAATCCATTTAGTCCATGATTGGCTTGTTTTTGTCTTTCCTTGCAGTGTTTGTTTATATTGATTTGTGCTCTGACTTGGTGGATGACTTATTGACAAATCTAATCACGGATGGCATCATTCACTGAGCAGGTATGTGGAGGCACTGTCATATTGCAGATATCACACAGAGCTGATATGTGAGCACATCAAATAGCAGTGTCCGCTGGGATTTCGCTGTGTGGACTTAGGCATGGTAATTACACTGCTCAGTATGTCCCTTATAATATAGCCTTCAATTAGCTGTCACATTCGGGCTGTTTGCTCTGTCACACCACTGCCTCAGCACAGGATATGTGTGTGGAATAAAAGCACCAACACTGATAATGTGGGATGTAATGACACTTTTATTCATTTTCCTTTCGTTGTTATTCATACTGAGAGTCATACATGCAAGCATTGTGGAACAAGCACCGTTTTTAAGTTATGTAGTCTCTTTATTCATTTCAATTAGACCACTGAATTGACAGAGAGGAGATACTAACGTAGAGAACTCCTGCAAGAAAGCTGTGTTAGTGACTTGTCGACTGGGAGGTAGCAATGCCCTAAAGCATTTAACATAATTTTGAGGTTTAGGGCTATTTTTCTCCCATAGCATTTTTTCTTTTTAGAATTGTGGGAAGAAAACATCTAAAACAGAGATTTAGGTGTCTATTTCACTGAAACTCAGCATTCGATAGCAGCATATAGCAACACAGTAGACGTCTAAACCTCGTTATCACAGGCATCTTTAGAAAGCTCCCACTCTCCTGCTCAATATTATGTGTCTTAGATGTTCTGTATTTTTGTAGCTGAAATGATGATGAAATTAAATATTTCGTCTTCCCTGATTTTTGGGACATTTTGTTGTGATGAAAATTTTTTAATTTATTTTTTTTTTTTTTTTTTTTTTTTTTTTTAGCATTTACTGATTTATGAAATGATAAGAGGAGATGTGCCATTTTTCTTCTGTCGAAAATGTTGAATCTAATATATCAACGACATGAAGTAATAATTTGTTTTATATCCCTGCAATATATGCAAAATTGTCTCACTTGTATATTTAAAAGTACATTTTCAGAAATCTTGTAATGCAAAAAAGGTTGTCGTAGGATAAATAACAAACTGGGGGAGTTTCATGGTGATATCCTAAATTTCCCCTTCTCATGTATGTTTTAATAACTTATATAATGTCATGATGTATTTAAGAACTGAAACCAGATATTGACACATAAAGATGTGGAAAAATGCTTTCTGAGGCAAGATTTAATTATTTTTTTAAGAATACAAAAAAGAAATTCTCTCAGATTTTCATTAAGTCAGGCTTCTTTTTGCAGCCAGTGGAGTCGCCCCCTGCTGGCCATGAGAAATAATGCAGGTGTGAAGGACAAACCACCAGCAGCTGTGACCAATGAGCTCAGGAGGAGATATGTGAACAGCTGTTGTTCAAAATAAAAGAAATTAGATATCACTCATATCAAAACTGGAGAGCATTTGTTCACTTTAGAAAGAGAAACGTTTACCGCTGAAGGCAGCACTCTTCCCCTGACTGGTTTCTGCATGGATGGTATGTGACAGTGACAGATAGACGGTTCATCCAATCACCTGCTGGGTATTTCTGAAAGTGGCTGCCCTTTTCCAAACAGTTTTAGCTGACGGCTTCTCAGACAGTTCTGTGTAACAAATAAACAGGCAGCATTTTAGTGACATGTGTTCATGGGGGGCCCTTTTAGTTACACAGGGGGCAGGAGGAGTTTTTCCAGCACAGGAGCAGTGGGCGTAGAATGAAGCTGCCACGTCTCATCTGCTGAGTGTCGTATATTGATGGAGCACGGAGTGACAGGACATACACAGTGCACGGATGATGGCTGATGGGAGGTCAATATGTTGACCCCAGGGCCCTCTAACATGTTCATCCTGGAATGGCACTTACATATATGATCAACAATGACAAGCAACATAAAGCAAGTTTGGTCCAGTTGCGCTCTTGTGAGTTGAGGAAGCAGCGCTCCATCAGCATGCAGAGTAGATTCAAAAACAGGGTTTCTTTCTCTCCTTGTTTTGGTCCCTCTGCTTCAACCTCAATAGCCTTTAACAGTTCCAGTCATTTCTGCTGTTCCAGATGGACAAATTATGTAAATGTATTGCCACAGAAATTTGTATTAAACTACAGAATTGTTTATTTCAAATGGTTTTTCATTCCCTGGCCCATCATCACCCCCGACAGTTCCAAACAATAGTTTTACTGTTTGGATATTTGGGAGCATTTTGTTCCTAAAATATCCAATATTTCAATAGGCTCTTTTGAACTTCGCACAAACAGTCTGCACTGATGAGGCAGAACAAAATATTCACCAACACACAGCTGACTATTCTTCTCCCTGGAGATGGGGGTGCAGCCTGCAACATCAAGCACCAGAGCAGCACCCAAAAAAAAAAAAAAAAAAGACAGACAAAAGCGAAAATGATGAATGCTCTGCTGAAATGGAGGTCTAATTTTCCCCCAGTATGCACTTTGTTTGCCTAATTAATTTGCTTTGGTTCAGGCACTTCGCCCAAATGCAGTTAGATAGACAGGGGGAGAGAGACTTGGCTTTCTTGTCTTTAAATATTCGGGCGTTTGTGTCTGTCTCTGTCTGGCGACTCCACTGGGTTCTCTTTCTGGTCCAATAACTCGGTGACAATAAAATACATGGTTTCATTGATAAATAATTTTGCAGACTTTGGTCTGGGCTGTAATTTGTTTCATTCAGTGAGTGCTCCTGATGGATTTCTGCTGTGTGGTTTCTTTGTGCGAACGTGCTGATCGTTTGTGTTTGATTGAAACTGGTTCAGGAACTGATTTCTTTTCTAAGGACCTTATCAAAGACCAGAATTAACTAAATTGATACCAAATGAAACCAAAAAACTAATGTAAAGTGGAATGTAATTGCTTTTCCCAAAGGAAACTTTATAACTTTCATTTAATTAGGCAGTTAAATGAGGATTTTTTTTTTTTTTACTGGCAGAGCAAAAGTTGTTTTGCATTTTTAAACATGATTAATTGTGGCCTATTTATATCAGAATGCGTGCTGACGATGTGCTCTGTTTGTCACAGTGGAGTCAGAAAGTTTGAATCTTTTATTTCAGATGATAATATGAACTTTTCATGATGAGGATATGAAGTGATATTTAGTGCTGTAGTCCCAGTGGAATGCATGATGGGTAGTTGGTAGTCCTGTGAGGGCCTGTAATTTAGGTTCCTCATTTATTGATTCAGTAATATGTTATAATCATTATAAAGGCCATACACGACAATCAGATACACAGTTTTTCATGCATCAGTCATTTTTGGGATCCAAGGCTATTTTTGCTTGATATTTCAGATGAGAAGAAAGAAAAACCTCAAAGACCAAAGTCACATTTAAGTGTTTATTTTAATTCACTTTGTCTAGTTATTCCTGTAGACATCTCCCTAATTCAACAGATGTTAAGATAAATAATGCCTAATTTGCATATTTAAATTTCTGAAAGCTTCAAAAACAAAGAAAAATAGTCTAAAGCTAAGTAATCCACTGCGGAAATTAATGTTATGATGTGTGATAATTAGTTATTTAACCCCATGAATCTGTAGTGCATTGCAAAAAGTATGGGATTTTACACTACGTATCTTTTTAAGATATTTTAAGAAGATTTTCTTCCAATATTCAGAGCTAGAAATCCAGCATATTCTGATGTTGTTATTTTTTTTGTTTCAGCATTTTTTCATATATAATTTATAGCCTGATGTATATAACATTTTATTCCTTTACACATGGCAAAAAAGATGGCAGTTGACAGTATATATATATATATATATATTTTTTTTTTTACAGATATCCTTTGAAAAAAAACGAAGAAAAAAAACCCCTTTGATTCTATCATTTCAGTAATTTAAATTTGAACAATTTGCAAATTATTTAAAAACAAAAACTTAAATGAAATAATCGCCTTAAAGTAATTAACTGGAGATGATGTATGGTAATATCAATTTTAATGTAACATTTTCCCATCCTTTACATCAGTATTGTTTCTCTTTAAATAACCACCCATTATTGTAGCATATCTTACTCTACCCATACAAGTAAATGAAACATCGATTGCAGAAAATGAGTCGCAGGAATAATAAATAAGTAAAAACCACACCAATATGCAGGGAATGCAACTTAATAATGAAGCCACTGACTCAAACTGCAGTTGGTCAGACCCTGCAGGCAGACTCTCTCCAGGCTTTCAACAGACGTGGACTGAGTGTGCTGGTTCCAATACCTGAGTAAATAATTTAACAGCAGGCTTCGCCAAAATGAGCAGAATCTCTCGTCCACACTGGGAGTTGTCAGTACAATACACCTGAGTGAATGAAGCCTGTTTATGAAACAGATAACGACCAGTCTCACAAGCAGGATTTTCATTAACTCTAATCCATATTGGACGTGTTTTAAACCAGTGTTTGGCTCCATTAGCATGTGAGCCAGGTGTGGGCGGTGTCAGAGCTGACATCACGCGTCTGATTGGTTATTAGCTGCCTGATGGGACACACCTGTGCAGGAGGGGAAGTCTGCGGCAGCATCTCGTTAAATCTTTGCTCAAACGAACGCTGTGTAACATCACTGAGCGCAATATGTTCTTTAAACAACGGGAAAATATCCTGCTTTATAACAATTTTGTCATGTATTTGTAGCTTGTTTTTTTTTTTATTTCTAAATGTCAGATTCATTGAGGCTCCTGATTGGCTACCGGTAGATTTTTGATTTCATTTTAAAAATATATTAACTTTAATCATCCAGCTCCTGCCACAGCTATATACATCAGAAGATTCACATACTATCTACAGAAATGGGTAAAAACTTACTTCAGTTGGCCCTTTTCCCAGACTTGTCATGGAACATAAAGCAAAGGTGTCTTTTATTAACATTAACAACAACTCTGTTCTGTTCAGGAGTCCCAGCCGGACATGGCCGTGTGACAGTGAGCAGCACGCACAGAACAGGACAAAGAAGCAGGTAATGCAAATTCAGTCATTTTTAATTTTAATGTTTATGTTCACGCTTCTCTTACTGTGACATGTTAAATGTACTTTGCGAAAAAGAAATATAGGAATATTGTATAATACTTTTATGCATCGTTAAGTGGTTGCAGGAAAAGTAGCCCCACAGAACAGACATGGTTTTGTTTTTCTTTGTATATTGAGTATATTTGTTGCCTTTTCATATCTCTCTGTGTCTATTAAGGTCTCTTTGTGTCTCTGTGTGGCCTTTTTTGTGTGTCTGCATTTTTCTATATCTTTATGATTGTTTGACATTTGTGGTCATATCCCTCCTTTTTGGCCATTTGTTTCTTTTTGTGTGTCTTTCTAACCTTTTTTTGTGTCTCTTATTGTTTTGTTTTTTTTTGTTTTTGTTGTTTTGTGTGTCTTGTTGTCTCTGTCTCTTCATGGTCATTTGTGTATCTATAGTCCTTTTAGGTAATCTGTGGTGTCTCTCTATGACCATTGTTTGTCCCTCATGTTGGTTGTTATGCCCATTTTTTCTAGAATTTTGTGTCTCATTACTCGCAGTTGCCTACATCTTCTTGTGGACGTTCATGTTTCTTGTGGTACTTTTGCAT
>JAOWBC010000383.1:6186772-6200061 GCA_028566105.1 Hypoplectrus providencianus | reverse complement strand
TGTGTGTGTGTGTGTGTGTGTGTGAATTTGTGCAAATGTGTCTGACTTTGAAATGTAAATGGTGTGAGTGGATGCGCTGCCAGGTACCTTGACAGAGCGCATGGCGGGGGAAGTGTGCCCAATGTTACTGTGCACGACGAGCCACTTAAGTGGGTCTCTGTACACGAAGGTTTGCAGCTGGTAAAGACACAGGCGGCTTTAGATTAAAGGAGCATTATAAACAGCCTGAGGCAAAGCAGTGATTTTTTTTTTTTTTATTCTTGAAGTGCTGTATCGTGTGTGGAGTCACTGCTCGCCTGGAATGGAGGCCGGAGATCACATTCGGTGTCAGACTTTTACAAGCCGCTGGATGTATTTTTGGTGGCTGCGCCTCACAAGGCCGCGGCTTCAGCTGCATGTGAGCCGAGGGGATCGAAACACCGGGCCCTGTGTTACTGGAGGGATTGAACTGTCCAGCATATATCAGAGCACAGATGGGATCTGTGCTAGGTGGAGAGGTGAACCCAGTTTGCTACCACAGAAGCAGTTTTGTGGAGCTTCACCAATAAATGTATAAATGTCGAGACTAAGTCGATTGACCAAATACATGTGTGAAGAAATGCATTACTGCCTGGATTATGTATAATTTGGAATATAGATTAAGCACTTTTACAACCTAGAGTTCAGTCCGTTAAATTCAAACTCTGATGCGGTTATATTCTTCTTACAGTTTGTTTGGTCACTTGTGAATTTTGAGATGTACAGTGATGTATGTGATTGGACTTGGACTTCTGCTGAAGTCTGATGTTTGCCTGACATCTGGCCCAAGGGAACACATGCAGGAGATGCTGAAAAAAGCCGGAAAAACAATGACATTTATAAGATCATTTCAGTTCAACTGGAGGAGAAAGGATTCGTGCATGTGATAGATTATTGCAGAGTTAAGGTAGAAAAGGCCTTGGCAGCAACATTTCTTGGTGCATTCGACTCCATGTTGCTTTGTTAATTTCTTAGTTTACATTTTTCACTGCCAACTCTCCAAATCTGGTCTGCCGACATGCTGTGAAAGTAAACAAGCCTTAATACATAGCAATCCAGGTTGCCCTTCTAAATTAAATAAGATTCTGATAAATAGTGTTTTACCACATGGTCAGACCTTCATAGATGCCCACTAGTGAAATCATGATGAGTACAATTGTACGTCACTGACGCTGGAACATAAGAATAAAACATTAATGTTAATTTAATTTACAGCCGTGCATGTGTCACAGAAAACAAATGAAACGTGTTCATTTCAGGATGTTTCTTGAAAGCCCAATGTTCATTGGGGTAAAAGGCATGCGGTGGAATATTTCATCCCATTCCCATGCACAAATGTGTTTGTACATGACCCAACATTATACAGTGTCTTTACTAGCTATGCACGCCGGAAGAAACAAGATAATGTGAAGAATTAAAACACCCTTTACAGTACCTACAGGCGGTGAAAAAAAGAGCTTGAAACTATGAATATGCATGATGTCTCATTTCAAATCCTTCATTTTAGGGATATACAAGGCAGAGAGGGATACAAGTGTTCATGTTTCATGTCGCAGTCAAGCAGAATTTGTTCATTTACATAGCATGCTCTTAGATGAATAATGGAATGTAGCAGATGCCCTGCAGGAAATGAATGTTTAATGTTTACTGTATCTTATTAATTTTCCCTTTTGCTGAACACACTTGACTTGCCTGGGCCATGCTGAGTGAAACAATTTTGAAGAAAAAAAAAAAAGACAAAAAAAAAAAACCATCTTTATCTTTCACCATTGTCTTATAAGTAATGCACAATGCAGAATCCACAGTAGAGAGTTGCAGCACGTGTCTACATCAAGTCTCTTACATGTCCTCTGGGCTTCGGGACTCACCATGGTGAGGACACAGTTTTGTGAAGTTAAAAGAAAGGATTGCTCTCTTTTGAGTTGGCCTTGTACCATGATGTTGCTTGTTAGCCTGCTGCGTGTCCTGTATAGCCTCCTCAGAAGTGCATGTTGCTCCAATCAATATTGTTGAATGGGGTTGTTTCTCCCTGTCAAAGAGAATGATCAGAAATCTATGAGTGCAGACAAACATCTTCCCGATTAGCCGCGTAAACACACGTACTGTATGCACATGGCATCTACAAATTAATATTTCCTCTGACATTTCACTTTGGCTGGCTGACCTCCATTGATCTTCAAATAACTACAAAAGTAGCACACGCAGTATGGCACCACACTGTTAATATACTTGGAGGATTTCTGTGCTTTTGATGAAAGTTGCATTTTGATAATATTTCAGAGGAAATGCTTTGCCTCCGCTGTCAAATGTGTTGTCTGCCAACTGCGCCATCTGGAAGTCCCAAGCAAAAGACTTTCTATGGGTGGTATGTGTGTGTTTGTGTGTGTGTGTGTGGGGGGGGGGGATCCACTGTTATTGTAACAAGATATTGCAGACTGTGTCCAGAGATGAGGCATGGGATAAAATTCCTGTCTTGCTGGCCTGAGATACACTCCAGCATCTTATCTTTTTTGCTCCAGTCTGGAATTAGTTTCACAACGCAATAAAACTCAATTGTACTGCAATGGTTACAGAGCTTTACAAATCATTAAGTCTCATATTCATCCTTAAAATCTTCTTCTTTCTCCCCTTTTGCCCATGATGAAGCCCCCTTAACAATGCCCTTGAATGGAGAAAACATGATGCAGTACCATAAAGGCTATCCTACATACAAGAAAATGTTCTGTGTTGTAGCTGGTACCTTTTTTATTTTTCCCACCCCACTGATGGGGAGAGCCACATCCTCGTGTTTCTACTGTAGCTGCTAAACTTTCAGGCAATAACTTAAATCAAGGCAGTGAAACGGCAATTCACTCTACTCGCAATATGGTGAGAAATCACACCTGAAGAAACAGCTTAAAAGAAGTTAATATGCACAGCATTCAAATGAAATGGGCTCAACCTAGTGGCAGTTTTTTTTCCCATTAAAGAATATATATAAAAATTAATGAGCAATTTCTATATGAAATGACTGAGATATACATTTTATAGCTTATGGAAATGATTGTAGGAAACAGCTAGAACAGAAACAGTTTCTTTATCAAAGGTGTAGCGTTATAAATGTCCCAGAACCCTTGATATTAAATTAGTTTTACAAGGGGGCAGTGATAGTCCAGTCCCTCTGTCTTCACTCTCTGCTGGGAAGAAAAATGCTAGCACAGAGTAGATTTGATGTAAAGTGAGACAAAACTGCTGGAGAAAGGTCCCTGGGATGCACTCTCATCTTTCTGTTTGGGGTCACCGAATATGATCCATGTAGTGTTATTGATTTTGCAATAAATCTTAAAATATCCTTATAGCCTACACTCTGGAACTGCTCCTAAGCCAAAAGGAAAAAAAAAAGAATGTCCTCCCTCTACTGCTTTCTGTTTTGCTTCAAACATATACACTAAATGGTTTTGACCTAATAAACGGAAACAGGATTGTTATTCAACCCCTCCATCTTTCCTTTTCTCTCTCTGCTCCTAAATAGGTTACCTCTCAGGCATTCAGACACAGGGGAACACTGACTTCCCCATGAGTGTTTCCTCCTCGCAACTTCACTGCATCTGCGAAGACAGACCAGCGTATGTGAGGGAGAAAGTAAAAGAGGGGGCGGAGGGCCGACTGGAAGGGGTATTGTCTAGAAGTAGGTCAAAATGGCCGTAGCTGCAACTGTTTTGGCCGGAGACGAGGAGAGGGGGATGTACTGAGGGATGGAGCGAATTTGGGGTTTGGACTTGACAGGGAGGGAGAGGGAGACGAGTACAGAGGAGGGACACGGTACTCAAAAGATAATAATAAAAAGATGTTAACAGTTATGGTACACCTGTGGGCACTGGTGAGGTCAAAGAGAACTAATGTGCGTGAGCCCGTCATCCCACGAGAGACAGAAAAGAGATGACCAGTCAAAGGATTAGATGCATTTCAATACATTTCCCGCTTTTCATTTTCAATTCAGCAAAAATCTTTAGCTGATATAAGCCGTTTTTCTTCTGTTTTGTGTTTTCTGTCTCCTCGGAGAAACTGTTGACGGCGACAAGAGGTCCCTCAAACTAAGTCCATACTCTAAAGCCATCCCGCTGCTGTGGCTGGAGATAAGAGGCGCCACAGAAACCTTTTGAATAATAATACAGAGGGGCACTCGCTCACTCACTTCTTTGTGTGTGACACTCTGTTGGATGCATATGGGTGTGTACAGCATGCATGCAGCTCTGTGTGCAGTGTTGGAACGTGCATCGACTCAAATACTGTACTTATATTGTGTTATGTAATACCCCACCTTCTCACACATCTATAGTTTAAGGTACTTTTCAGACTGCATAATCCCAGTCTTTATGATTTGCCCTATGGAGCTTTCAAGAAGAGAAAATCCAATAAAGTCCCCAGTATGAAGTGCCTTTTCTTTAATATAGGGCGTCCTTAAACAACCCGATCTGGCAAAATTATATGAAATGACCATGACTTCTACACATTGAATTCTGTGCTGGTGTCATGCAATGTGTCAAAATAACATGAAACACAGATCGTTCTAAAAGTAGCACACACGTTATGATATACACATACGTTTTTAGCAGTTGTAAAAAAAGGCTGCAGTTTCGGTGAATTTATGCCATTAAGCCACTGTCCTAGGTTAGGGGCAAAAAGATTCTTAGTAAGCAGTCATGAAAGAGAGAATATAATAAAAGAAAAGAAAGAAATATGGAAATGCTGTAAGTGAAGACCGATAGGTTACATTTTAAAGAATTTCGTAACGTATAAAAATGTCCCTCACAAATTGGGAGCCACAGATGTCACATAAGTCACTTAAAAAACATAAGTTACATAGAAAAACCTAATTTCCCAAAGCTGGGCCATGGATGGTAACTAAGTAAAAAACTCAAAAAGTAGTTTTCTTTTGTTTTCACACGAGATATTTGTAGATCCGGCTGCCTCAAATGGAGAATATATGATGATGTGTCCTTTAATGTGTCCTATATGGTGCCAGTCAAGTTGAAAAAACACAACAAAGAGCTCTTCCACTGCTTCCATCCCAGTATTTTATCTTTATTGACTCTGAACCCTTACAAAAAAAAACTGTGAGTCACTATAAGATCTATAAGACATTTCCATTCTAAACCACTTAGTTTATTCTAAGCAGCTGTTTGAGGCCCACTGAGGTAAAACTCCAATATTTCACACAAACAAGGATTAATCCAGAAAATGTGTGTAGCAGAACTTTGTTGTTGTTTTTCTTCCGGGCTCATTAATCATCTCGCCACCCCTCACAGTTACCTTGTGACCCTTTGGTAAAACAAGCTGCACCTGGTCCAGCAACAGCAGCACAATGCTTCTTACACAATGTTGCATCACTTTTAAAGTTCCCATGCAGACACGATTTAAAGTATGTAAAAAAAAAAAAAAAAAAAATACTCTGCTATGATTAATATTTAGTTTAACAAGTTTTTCTTTAAAAAAAAAAAAAAAAAAAAGTAGGAATAAGAAAAAGTTTGAGATGGGGCTGGGAGTGCATCCACTCTTCTCCCCATTGAGAAATTCAAGACATTGGGCCCACGATTTCACACTTTTTCTCCACCAGAGGAAACATCTGAGAAAATCAGCACAACATATTCTAATGAAGGGGTTTCCTATTAACACTTTTGGGGTGCGTTTCATATTATATCCCTTGAAATGTGATATGTGAGGAGCCTCAATTTCTGTTTTAAACATCACAATCCCTATAAACAAAAACATGTTGTTTAGGGTGTAAAACAGTTCAGTTTCACTACTTTCCTAATGTTCAAACACTCTTACTTCCAGACACTTTAAACTCTATAACACAAACACCAGTCCCCAGGATTTCACCCACCCATGATCCCTCCCAAACATCCGACAGTCACTGCATCACCAGTCAAACTTTAATGGATACATAAATTCCGTTGCATTACATTTAATAGGAAATCATAAAAATCCATTTGTGGGCACAGTCTGTTCAGTCAGTCTGCTGGGTCTCCAGATGAAGAATAAGAGGAAGGTAAAACAAGTTTCTAGTGAAAAGCTTTGCACAGGTACATGTCAGTATAGTCAAGGTTAAACTCTGACATAAAAAACACATTTTAAAGCAAAGGGGGACTTTGAAAAATTAATATACAAACATTATATATAACTCACTGGGTCCGTCTTGTGTGAAATTAAATATTTAGTACATTTTGCAAATGATACTTGCTTTTACTTAAAAGACACTGAAAATGTTTAGGATTTCTTGGCATTTTGCTGTGAGGTTGCAACCAACTGAATACCCCTTCCCCTCCCCCACCCTTTCCAAGCTTGTAGGAGAACCTATAGTGGCCTTCACAACACATCACTGTACAGCAAACCGTCTTAAAATGGTAAAAACATAAAGAAACATATGCATATTGTTAATGGTTGAAATGAGACTGCGGTTTCTGAGGATTTATCCTACAAAACCATAGATGTAGATTTAGGGGAAAGCATTCTGAACATAAATGCTCAAAAGGCCTTCCCTAGAAGCAGTGTTTGATTTGACTCTTCTGGGCTTCTGTTCATGGAAACATGTGCAACCTGGTGGTCTCGCTCTTTAGGGACTCATTCTCTGCTAATGTGAACGTAACTGTTCTCAGTTTCCTGTGATTATACACTCATGAAAACATAATTATGAATATTTTATTCAGTTTCTGCCAGTATATCCACTTAAATCCTACACACTCTTCCTTTAAGCAGCTAAAATAGATATATTTTTTATAATAATAACATAATGTCATGGCTTTTTAAATGAGTACTTTTGGTACTCTGCTGGCAAAGTAAAGGGTCTGAGTACCTTTTTTTTCCAGCCGCTGTCTGTCTATGCTGCGACATAATTGTAATGTGATGCTGAGAGGTCGCTGTCTCTCCTGCAGAATGCGGAGATTGAGAGCAGCAGCCTTACATATTCAACAACATAGAAAAGAAGAAAAACTCTCTTTCATGTTCAGAACAAGCTGCACCACATCAAGATATAAAACCCACAAAAAAATTCAGCTTTGATGCCATAAATCTAATCTGCCTTCAATATCAAACTTCCTTCAAGAAACTCTGGTGTTGCGGCGGAAAAAAAAAAAAAAAACTTTACCTGAGTTAAACTTACCGATCATACAAACTCCAAAGACTGTGATTCAGATCGCCTCAAGGAGTCGCCATGATGGGTCGAGGGGCCGTTTGTGTGGGCTGAAATAGCTCTGCTCCTTTACTCCTCAGGTCCACGCGGGCAGACACACACACACTTTACTCAAATCCTGATTAGTGGAGTGTTCTCAAGGCACAATAGCATGGTGGGATAATACACTCTGTCCACAAGACTCGTTCTAAATTCGAATTATTTCAAATTAGACCAAAAGCCTTTCATGCACCGCGAGATTGCAGAATGCCCTCTTTGACTGGTAATTTTCCCTTTTTTCCTCCACCGGCACACAGTGGCTCTGCTATAAGGAGTGATTGTTTTCCAACAGATGCAATCACTTTGTGTGTGTGTGCCTGTGTGTGCGGGCGCTCGTTTATCATCCACAATCATCCTAATCAAGACATAGCAAAGTGGTTTGGGACTTTGCTGGAGCTGACAGTCACCCTGATTACTCTGAGTTCGTTGCAAAGGGGATGCAAAGGGTTATTTAACACATGGCACATGAGTCATATGTATAGGCAAAGCCGCGGTAATACACATTTCTCTCTCTCTCCCACACACACATTCACTCCCACATACAGCCGCTCTCGCTCCTTGTTTTTCATTCCGACTCGGATATTGCACTGCTTCACTCCTCCTATAACCACAATAAGGTGCCGTTACCTCAACTAATCTGCAGCTGCTTAACCAAACACACGAGCACACACACTGTAATACGGCAACGTCTGTACTGGATGTGCGTAAAAAGGTGCAATCTCAGCAAATCCTGCTTGCAAGAGCAGGAGTTGGGAGAGAATATCTCTCCTTCTGTTTCTCTGCTCGCCTGTGTATCGATCTCGCCGCCCGCCCGCCCGTCTGTCTGCTTGTTTGTTGTTACCTTCCTCCATCCTCTCTCTTCCTGATGTCCACAGGCCGCAAACTCATCGCCGAGTGTTTACCAAGTTTAAGATGCATCAGATGCTTTTGAAGCGTCTCATTTTCGCTGTTTTTAGCCTTCCCCTGTGGTGTGTTACGTGTGCAGGTTAAAGGGAGGACATGTGCACATGGCAACACACTCACTCATGCAAACACAATCGCAGACAAACACAGACGTACAGATATAGCTCAGACGTTGCTGGCCCAAGGCGGGGACGTGTCAGTCCTTATATGTGTGAGTGACTAGAGGGTGTGAGGAGGACGAAAACAAGCGGGAGGAAAGAGAGGAGAGGAAGAGTGACAGGCAGTCGTTGTCTTCTGGCTGTAAGGAACTGAAAGGAGGGCGTGTAGAGCTGAGCGATGGAGACGGGAGGCTCCGAGTTGTAGCTAATTAAGGCTCTCTAATAAAAAAAAAAAAGAAAAGCTCTGGACATAGCGCTGAGGAAGATGTTATTAAATCATAGCCAGTGGTGAGGGAGAGCATAAAAACATTAGTGCGCACATTCAAAGCACCGCCCAGGGCCTATTGGCTAGAGTTAGATTTAAAAAGTAACTAATATGAAAAATTAATTAGGGCTCTTGCTTCATTGGGGTGGGGTGTGTGTGTGTGTGGGGGGGGGGGTCTCTCTCTCTGTCTTCTTGAAAAAGAAATCCTAACACAAACCTCCAGGTGAACCAGCTGACAAGCAGAGACATATAATGGATTCGCTTTTTTTGCTTGATTTGAAACCTGTGATCTGTCTAAAAGGCCATGCTGATTTATGTCCTATCTTTGGCTCAAATGATTTCAGGATGTGCAGTTAAAAATATGTGGATTTTGCCAGAGTACAAACAGTCAAATTTTTGAAGCATACATCAGACTGTCGGAAGGGACAATGCTGAATTTATGCAAACAAAATAGATAATTTTCTTAAATATTCCTACATTAGGGTGCCACAAGTAAGTAACCTTTTAGCATCCTTGGGTCGAACCTCTCAAACTCATTGAGAATGGTGAATGGGTTGGTGGTCGGTGCAACACCACACAGTCATAATAATAATTGTGTTAATTTGTTAGCTTAATTTCTGGAATGATCTAAAATCCAATGCAAAAGTCTTAACAGAGCCCAGGGCGATGCTAACTTCCAGGTTGACTTGCAAATAAGTGTTTTGTTTCGCTGTCTATTAATGTTCACTTTGCTTTGGTCTGATTTACTGACTTCATTTTATTGTATAATACATCATGTCAGGCTAAATAACGATAATTAGACATTGTCCACCAAATTTTATGAAGCTGGAAACAATAATAGAATTTCAGTTGTTAGATGGTATTATAAAAAGTTCAAATTCGAATCATATTAGCCATCACATCATGCAGTTGTATCAGCATGAATGCAAGACATTATCCAGATGAAATGTCCATGCTACATTTGCAGTCATAGGGTTTAAAGCTATAATCCTTATTTTGATTTATTTTTTCCAAGAAACCCCATGTTTGCTACTAGGGTAAGCATGTTCTCAGCAGTAGCCATTCACTGTTTTACATTCCATAATTACCTCTGCATGGAGCAGGTAATATTGTTAGTGGCTTAGTCCGCCATTCCCGCTCTCGATTCAAATTGCTTTACGTGCACAACAGATTCACAGGAAACGATGCATGATTGTTAGCAGTGTTAATGTTTTATAATCTTATCTAGTCATTATGGGCCTCAATTTTTACTGTTAAAAGTCCACGTCAGGCAACTATATATGTGTGTGTGTGTTTGTGTGTGCGATTTGCATTTTCCACATAACAGGAAAATATGTATTTTCATAAAATGCTCCAGAATTAGCAGGATTGTATATGTAAATATATTAACGTTAGCAATTGTGTTGGGGGTGGAGTTATGGCAAAGGAGCTTCAAGCTAGTTTTATCTTCTTACATGCTTCCGGCTATGATTTTGCACCTTGTAAAATATGTTTTCATCCAGATCTCTGATTTTATTTTACCCGACCCTCAAGGTTTACCCCTGTAGCAATAAGTTTTATTCGCCCTCAGATGGAGTCGCACACGAGCAGAAAACAGAATCAAATGATACTATTTTTAGCTTCAGTCTTTGGGTTGGTCTACTGGAATCAACGATGGCTGCCAATACCTTTGTTCTCAGCAGTGCCCCGGATCGAACTGGATCAAAGAAATAAAGGAAGCTTTCCTTGACCTCTGTTCAATGTGGGTCCGGCTGTTGAGATGATCGCTGCAACTAAACACCTTCTTCACATTGTCCGTTTTGACTTTCACCTTATCACTTCTGTTTCTCCAGGGTCAGAAGATATTGAATTATTTAATACATGAGCAGTTCATCATTTATTGATTGTTTTATGAGTGAAGAGCTGAAATGAAAAGAAAATCAGCTTTGAAATATCAAATGACCTACATTTGTGTTTACTGCCTGCACAGGTATCAACATGCTAAATACCTTTTTACCCGCTTTCAACTTTTGAACGACTCTGTACACAGTATATGAATATAAAATGCATTCCTGTTGCTTTGAGAGTTTATGGCTTTCTAAAGGCAAAACCCTTATTTTGAAATAATAATGTTGGGAAATTAAATATTCCTTTCTATCTCATTGTTAGAAACATAAATACAAAAGCATGTGAGTCAATAGGTGTCAGAGTCGCCTCTCAGAGTCAGAAGAGCAGATCCATGAGTGTGCGCCGTCAGGGGGAACAAAAGAACAAAGCACGGGAGGGAATAATAGCTTTCTATTGTGCTGGAAAGAGGAGAGAAAGAAAAAGAAGTCTCTCCGCTCCCTCTCTCATCTGCGGGTCTTAGCGCCACCGAAGCTGATGATCCAAAGAGCTGCTCCAGTGTGCCGGGATAAGCCGTGCCACTCGGATCCATCACCGTAACACCGGAGAGGACGGACGGAGGGGAGGGAGGACTGAGGGCAGCAGACAGAGGCCAAAGGGCAGAGAGTGCAATAAAGACAGGCCTAACAGCCATCAGAAGCACACCTCACCGGCGATTACGTGTTGATGATTTACTCCCAGCAGATACTCAAGGTGTTAAACTCAGTCGTATTAAAATAGAAATCCTCTCACGTGCATTGGTGTTCCCCATTTTCTCCTTTTTCAGACACTCAAAGGGAGTTTCTTTTCTTTTTTCACCCTTGTATATTTCTTGCCACAGGCATATAAACTGAATCATCTGAAGTATAGCTGCAAGGCAAGCTTTGGTGTCAAAAGTATAGCATAAAAAAGCACTGCAATGTGAAATATAATGTTGAACTGCATACATTGGAGATGTAGGACAAACACTTCTGTTTCTCTCTTCACTGTGCCCATTATTATGTATTTTATAATCTAGGATTCTAGGAGTTATTTTTGAATTTCAGAAGTTCATTTTCCGCATAGACAGTGTTGGGTGACTGACAGTTGGAGCACTTCCAAGGCTTGGATGGGCATGAAACTCTCCTGGATCAATGATCAGTACTAGGGTTGAGCAGCTGCAGTATGATATATCTACTTCTTTGGTCAAGTCAAAAGGTACAAGCAGGAAGCAAGTTTTGAAAATATGAAAGTCATGAGTCCACACTCCCCCAGTGCACTCCCCCTCTCACCTCAGGAAATTCTGAACAGCCTCCTCAGGATGGATATCCACCTATATGCAGTTTCAAACATTAGAACAGATAAATTCGGTAAATGATTATTCTTGCCAAAGGCTCCATTTGGTTGACTTATAAAGTATCTAGATGTGTCATGGAAATCAGCCAAATGAATACCCACATGATTTATTTTCTCCAAAATACACCTAAACTGCTTTAACTCTTTCTGTCATACAACATATTTTTTTAAGAAACATATGTCATTTGCCAACACAGAAATCCACACAGAAAATATTTCAGTATCAATACAGGAGACACAAGGTTGCAGTTTCATGTTGCTGGTTCATGTTGAGGTACATAAACTGCCTGGTGGTGTCTGTGGAACAAAACTACTTGGTTAGGTACAGAAAAAGATCTTTTGACGTCGTTGCATTGCAAGTGTCATATCATAGCACGGCTATGCTGTGATCCAGGTCCTCAACCACAGGAACCGGACTTTGTTGATCTTTATACTTCGTCACTTTCCTCTCCTCATTGCTCCTGTCTTGATCAACGTGGCCACTAGAGGTCGCTGTAGAACAAGAACACAAATATGGATTGTAGTTTTTGGATGGACTGTCTCAGATAGCATTAATGAAAAACGCCCAATTGAGAGTTTATAGTAGAATGCAAAACTCTTGGAAAACCCTAGTTTTTGCATTTTGTAGCACTTGAATCATTAGTGAAATGCAGGCCCTCACCGGCCCCCTATATGACCGAATAAAATGTTATACAGAGAAATCTTTAGGGAAAGTCTTCCCTGAGGAAGCTGATAGACTGTATCTCTCTTTCATTTATTCTCTCATCTCTCCTGTGACTCTTCTCATTAAGAAATCTCACCATGTCGGTGTATAACAACGCTGATAGGAGCTGATGATCAATCCTAATTGGTCTCTTCAGAGCGCCTGTCCGCCGTTTGAGAATGTGACCGTTAGCTGGTGCCTGGACACCCTAATGAACTATTCATCCAGCATAGGCGCACCCAAAGGTCAGCCCCCTGGTATATTATCCCACACAAATGCACATAATAACACACCAAAAGTCAACAGATATGCACTCACATGCATTAAGACGTCAGCATAAGGGCAGTGACTTCTGTAGGAAAGCCACGTATCCTGCAGACACCTGCATTTTTATGAAATGCTCTTCTGCACATGCAAATTGGAATGCCTCCGTTCTCTCCGATGTCGGCACACGAGCTCTCTTAATGGTGCTGAAGTCAAATATTATATGAAGGAGTGTTATCTGTATTAATGATGACAGTGGGAGATGTTCTAGCTCACTGTGTGCAGATAAAAGACATGAGACAAAGGGAGGCTGCACCCACATTGTCTGCCGAATCGTGCAAATAAACATCCCTGTGTGTTATGGTGAATCTGAGCATCTGTTGAATGTTCACACTGACCAACTGTTCCCCCGAATGTGAACATTAACCGGTTAATGTGGGCGGAAAATGCTAATCGCGGTGGCAAAATGCTAATCTCGCCCTCCTCAAGTTGTTTTGCCATATGCACGGAGCGCATAGTGTCGACATTGATCAGTTACGTACACACTGTACGGTCACACACACACACACA
>JAOWBC010000383.1:6154540-6167798 GCA_028566105.1 Hypoplectrus providencianus | reverse complement strand
AAAATGTTTGGCTGTAATAAAGACCTGACCTGCTGTGGAATCATCCTCCTTTTCAGAGTCAATGATCATCCTACAACCTTCAACCTACAACATGCCTGAAATCATTCAAAATGCACCTCACGCAAGCGGGGGAGGTTGTGAAATGTAGGGCAGAGAACCGACCCTCTCCCAGAGAGCTGGGGGTAAAAACGGCCTCTCAGTCAGTTGGAGGTCAGACGTCGACTGCCTGGATGGATTTTTTTATTCCGCACACAGGTAGAGCGGGAGAGTCCCGCTTCCCTGTCTCCCCTGGGCTTCACGTAGCCTGTTAAAATGCTGAAGGCTAAATGCGGACACACATGAACACGCACATATGAGCTGCAGCACATTCACACGTACAAACGCACATCGCTCTGAGCCTCATCTGATTTCCCAAGTCGTCCCCGAGCTTTACAGGTATCTGTGCATGTGTGACTCTGATATTTTTCCTCCGGATGAAGTCTTTCCTCTCCTCCACCTCGTGCCCTTGGCCGCCCTCTCCTCTTTTTACCCTTCTTTCTCTCCTTTTGCTCGCCTCATCCCGCCTCTGAGAGCGGAGCGGCCCACTCCTCCCCTCTCCCGGCCTCTCTGCACTGGCACTCTTTGTTTTCTATCTTTCTATCCCCTCCACCTCTTCCTCTCTCTCTCTGCATCCTTACTTCTTACATCCACTATTTCACGCATCTCCTTCCTCTTTTCTTTCTCTTTCTGCCCGCCTCTTGCTCGTGAATGCTTTTCGCTTCCCTCACTGACGTTTCTAGTCAATAATCTCAGGATATACCATGTGCTTTGAATCTAAAAAGGCCTGCCGAGCGCTTCAGCCTGGCTCTTGCAGTATCTTTCTTTCTCCACCAGCTTCCCATGTCCATTTCCTACCCCGCCCATTTCTGCACTCTCTGAATATACTTTAAAAAAATTAAAAAAAATAAAACGCTGGCAATGTCATGCAGTATCCTTCAATTTCTCTATACTTTTCTTTTCCCTTCATTTCTTCTTTCTACCCTCGAATCCCTCCTCCCCTCTCTTCCTCTCACTGTGTGAAGGAGCCTTTGTTAAATGTGTGAAAGGAGCAGAGGGAGAACTTGGCAGAATAAGAATTCAATCAGTGAATGCCACCAAATAAGCACAAAAGGTGAATGCCGGTTTACCCAGACAATAAAGCCATGAGCGCCCTGAAAGACAGCAGCATCTTTTCCAAAATATCTCTATAGTTTGAGCTGATGGTGTTATGCACAGTTATTGTGAAAACATAAGCTGTCCTGATGCACAACAGGACGCTTTTTGCAATTAACCTTTTCATGTGAGTTCTGAACAGTATCGGCTCAGCCAAAGGTTAACCCAATATCTGTGAGTGAATTTTTTTGCTGCGGTAAACAAAATATTAAAATTCAGCACGAGTTATTGTTGTCTTTCTCATTCGCTCTGACAGCTACAGCTGGTACAGGTTAACTGAATAATAATAAAACTAATAAATAATACAAATAAAGTAATGTAAACCCACGGCCAAAATGGATTTCAGGGCATTTTTAGGGCATGTTCAGCTTCCTAAAACCTCCAAAACGTTCATTCAAATGGTTCCCAAATGGCAGAAGTTGTGTTTTTTTTTCCCCTTACAAATATATATATTATTTTTGACAATGGTAACAATATTCCTGCTGGTTTGGGAAACAGACAAAACAACTGCAAATGAAGGGTGAGTCAATGAATAGAATATGAACATATTAATATAGATGACCTGTGCAGGACATCAGATCCTTTAGTTTGACCTGCAAATAGGACTTACACGTTGTTTGAAAGGAACAATCTTTATCTTGTGTCACGCCAATCAGTACAGGATGTCATTTTAAACAATCTAAACATATCTAGTACATGACAGGATGCTCTGTGTTTTGAGATACGCCATGAAACCTCACCAACTTTAGCTTGTCAAGAAGAAAAAAGTGCCATAACTATTAGTCTTTTCATGTTGGGTTTTGGTCCTGGTGTTGTGTAGAAGTTGTGTTTCTACAGACCACAGGCCAACGTTAGCAGTTGCAGGCTAACAACCGTTCTGTTTAGCTGTGCTTACCACAACTGAAAGCATTTAATCTTTAGTCTTAACTTTAAATTTTACTTATTCAGTGATTATTTTTCTGTTCTTATGGAGTGATTTTGATGTGCCTTCATTTTTCTGTCACTGTAAAGCATTTACAAAGCCATGCCTTGTTTTTTTTGGCTTGTTCTGCCTGCGTTTGACAGAAGAGTGCAGTTGTGTTTAGTCCACGCTCTGGGGGGCAATTTAGAGTCAACAATTAACCCAAGCTACATGATGTTGGACTGTGGGAGGAAGCCAACATGTAAACTCCAAGAGCTGCAGGAGATGAACCTGCGACCCTCTGTGTGGTAACTGACTACAGAGTAACAATTAAATATTTTCCATTTTATTTTAAGGTGAGACAAAGTAAAACATCAAATATATTGTCTTTGTACAGTTTCCAGTGAATACTGTCGTGGCCTTCTAAATTCCAACTTTATTGGAATTGGTTCTGTATTTATAACACATCAACTGCTGCTACCCAGCAGAAAATATGTTCCTTTAGAAACATTTCTGACTATACAGTTACTTTGTGAACCTCATCTTTGGAGGCCAGGCTGGCAAATGTAAAGCCTCAGGAAACTGTGCTTGGTTGCAGGAAATTGCATATATGAACACGAATGGAACGGCTGTGCATGATGAAGATTGAAGGCACCACGAGGTAACACAAGTCTTGCTCCTAAATTTACTGCCTTTGTAGCTTTGAAGACGGACTTTTATTAGTGTGTGCCTCCTGACACATTACTGAGCCACTAGGGGGCTCTAGGGAAGAGATTGCATTGTAAGCATCGCAACTTTACCACAGTGATATATGGGTAATTCCCCAGCACAACTCTGTCATTGTGTGCTTGTGTGTGCAGGCATGCATAGTCATGTGTGCACATACATTATGTGTATATGTGTGTGTGTGCAGTCTCTGTATGCCCTGCAATCCATAACAGGAATGTTCTACCTTGCCCCTGATTTGAACCCCCTACATCAAGCCTTATTGTCTTCCACTTCTCCTTCCACACACACACTCACACACTAATCAGGGCTAGGCAGTCATTGTACAAGCCAAAGGTCTGTGAGGCTGTTTGATAGCAGATTAGGCTGGCGTGTCAGACAGGGGACCAGGCCACACAGCAGGCAGTCACATGCTGAATCTACACACACGGACAAACACATACACCTACAGTCAGAAGGAGGGAAGAAAAAAACTCAACTGGAACATTTTTGAAGCTAGATCTCCAAGGTTTAACTTGTTGTTTAAGCTCATAACATCTCACAACCTTGAATATGGTAGTAGTAATTAAAAGGAAACAAAACAGAGCTCATTTTTAAGAATCCAGACTTTCAGTCCGAAGACATCCGACTGGAGCACAGCTTGCAAGTGGTTGGAATTTGGGGAAACACGTTATCAGTAAGCATTGGAGCGGCTGGCATCAGTCATGACCAATCTTATCATCGCCGCCTATACTCCTCTGCAAAAGCTGTGCACTCTGCATTTCCTGATGAGAACAGTCTTCAGCACAGCTGCCACAAAAGCTTCTCCCAAGGGGATTCGATGTCCTTGTGCAGGAGGTGCCGAATCGGCACAAGTAAATACACGACACCTTAAATTAAATTAACTTGGCGGGAGATAACGCTTTTGCTTACCCTCCTGGTGCGGTGGTCCAAGGAGAACTGTGGCATTGCAGGGAACACTCCGGTGAATAGCAACACAGGAGCAGTGGTATAGACAGCTGATCGTGAGATTGGGAGAGCCATTCATGATGCTCATCCACAGAGCTTCCCCATGTGCACTTTTCCCAGTAAATAAACCACAGGGTTATTCTTTAACCCATCGGCAATGTGCTGTGCACCTCGGGCATGTTCTAAACAGGTGGGAAGTGCAAAGTACACAAATGCTTGACATCAAAATTGCACTGTGGTGTGTTAATAACTGACACACCCCGACTGTGCCTGTCCTGACAGTCACATTCAGGGCAAGTCAATAAAATAATAGTCCTGTGGAGGTGAGAGCACAGTTTGTTTGTGCATCCAATAAAGATGCTCCACTAAAACCCTGGCTGCATGCTATGAGGAAATGAGAACCCCTGGAGCCCCCCATCTTTTGACAATAAAGGCCCAATTTCTGGAATTTATTCATGAAGGTTGATTTGTTTGTTATTCAGAGAAAGACTTGCTGACAAAAGCCTTTGACCCTTTGGAGTCATGACGCATTAACACTTTTATGAATCCATGATTGAGGTTTTGTTTTAGAATTTTGTTGATTATGATCATTGTCATAACAACCTGAGTGATTCATGCTTCCCTATTTGTTGTACCACGAAAATAAGGAAACTCTGTTGAAACTGGTAAAATGTATTCACACAGGAATACTTTCAGTTTTAAATTGTTTCTTTTCTCATGTTGAGCTTTTGAACGTGTCCATATTCTCTGTTTATTTTTGCCGCTGTGCAATTTTCATAGTTGTAGCAGCGGGTGAGATTCTATCATTGTTGAATGAATGTAGGAAATACTGTGAGGTGGAATGAAGCTCTTAGATGGTCCAAACAAGTGCACAATAAATGTTACAGTCAAGTGGTCAGGAATAAAATGCCTAAAATCAGGCCCTGTGGGCAACATTAATTCAAGTTTCTAGTTGTTGGCTCTGCATTATTCTTCATGGAACTGCAGCAAACCTAAAAAATTACATCCAGTCACAACAGATAATATAATTGCAAGCATAAAATCAATCGCCAGACCAAAAATAATCCACTTTTCTGAACCTCCAGGATAACAAAATAATCAGGCCTGCATTGAAGTGAAGCCAATGCAGAAATACCATAAACCTACATTATTTTTGATGGCCAGCAGAGGGCGACTCTACTGGTAGCAAAAGAAGTTAGTTATAGGTTGCAGGGAAAATTACACTTATTCTCACTTCATGTTGTACCTTGTTTAACATTCTTACAATAAGTTTATGGTCTTAAAAGTTTTAAGTCTTCTTTAGTACAACATTGTTATTTTATACTCGGCATTACTTGACACATTTTAGTTGCCTAAAATATCTTGTTCAGCGGTCAGTTGAACTTAAAGACAATTAAAGGAGCTGGCTGTTCATTTCAAATAACGTTTGCCTTACTTACTAATCAAGCTGTTAGAGCTTATGGCTCATTGTCGTTCCATCTCCTGTTCAATCTGCAAACGCATGAGTTTCCAAAAAACCAAGAGGCTAACACCCCTAAGATGGGGACGGTCAAAATACTGAACTAGAGGCTTTGAAACCAGAGGACCAATGGATAGAGTTAGAGTCTTATACTGGGTTATAACGAATGGTCATAGCAAATGGGAGGGATTGCTTTAGTATGTGTATGTGTTTGTAAGAGCCTATACATATGAAAATATTGCATATCATAGTTTTTAATTCTTCCAATCTCTCATTTTCTCTGATAAGACTTCCTTCACTCCTGGCCACAGATCCTCTCATAATTCTTCAGCTGTTATGACCAAGGCAGAAATAGCAAGGAAGAGCATAAACATGAATAGATTAAAATAAAAGCATTCAGTATGAATGCTACACCATGAACGTGTCCATCAAGCAGCCAACAGCTAACGCTCAGTTTACAGTTAAAATAGAACAACTTCATGGACAGAGAAAACAGAAATTGGAAGGTAAAAAAAAAGTGGTTAATGGGCTAATGTGCTTAGAAAACAGGATGATGAATGCACTTTGGTTAAAACAGCGGAGGAGGATAATCACAGTTAAGGCCGCTGATCTCAGAGCGTTAATTGTTTTAACCTTTATTTATCTGGGTGAGGTTTGCTTACACACATTGACATGTGGGAGCTGCCAGCTGGAAGCTGCAATTTCAGTGCTCCACTAAGCAGTTAGGTTTCCTACTGAGGCATTTGAAGGTTTAGTGCTGTGCTCATTGGCACGTTGGCACCAAATGATCAGGTTTACCTTCCAGATTTCTGTCTCTAAAATATGGATTATCTGACTCATAACAGCGTGTTGGATGCAAAAAATATTTCTTCTTATTAGATTCTGTTGTGTGACTCACCTCTATTTATCAGCAAACACAAAAATATTTGTACTGTACTGTTTGTTACATTCCATGCCTGTCCAAGGATCAGCCAACAAAAATAAGAAATGCATCTTTTTTTTTTTTTTCTAACAGTCATCCTGGAGTAAATTTCACATTAGTTGCATCAGGACCTTATTAATAAGGCCAGTGTGTCCCCGCTTGTACAAGTATCAGATTTATGTCTAGTGAGCATAACACATATCCCTAGAAACAACAATTTATCCTCCCAATCAATTTAATGTGGTCAAGACTGAGAGGGGACCCTGAAAAAAAACAGGAAAGCTAACCACTGCATTTTGATGGCTGTGATCATATCACACAGCCAGCACTGGGCACAAGAGGAAAAGCATCAAGACAATGACCTCTGTCTGACCTCTTTGATACTGCTCCCCTTCTCTCACACAAACACACACACACACACACACACACACACATACACGCTGACACACATGGTCTGGTGGTGTTGCTGATGTTGGCACATTTGTGCTCTGGGACAAGAGCTGCTTCATTGGCACTGATTACCGCTTTATCCTTCCCCTGCAAACACCAGCCAACATCACCCTGCATACCAATGGACTACACCAACCAGAGAGAGATAAAGGGGAAGAGGGGAAAGGAATGAAAAATGGATATAAGAATGAGAGAAGGGAGAAAAGAAATTGGGAAGTAAGCTGGCATGGGCAATGTGGCTCTAATGTATATACTACATATTATCGTGTTAGTCCATGCGATACATCACAAGTCAATATTTTTGTTGAGTATAAAGGCAGCCTCAATATGGGTTGTTTTCCAGCTTTTCAAATGAAAACAGCCACTCAGCTGTAGCGTAATGTAGTACAGTAGCCACACCCTAAAGTATACCCTCTGTTATCTCTTTTGCTCTTAATGGGACTATAATCTACATCTAATCCAAGTGAACATCTACATTACTGAAATAGATGTGAAAATAGCAATTGAGACCATAACCTTATGAGGAAAATGTTTACTGAAGTAGCAAATCAAGTGAAAAGTGGGGTATAGTGGGGTTTTCCTCTATTTTTGAATAGAAGCATAACAAAAGCTTGATGGATAAAACTAAATTTATAATTTCAAGAATATACATACAAGTTTTTATATGGCTTGAGGTTGTTTTTGTCTTTTTCAGAAAAAAACTTAATGTTCTAAACGAGAGATGAAAATTCTTTCTGAATAAGTTCTGATTTTGGTAACATTTTACTCACATGACTGAAGAATAGATTTCCTATTAACCCTACCCTTTTCAAACTGTGGAATTGTAATGAGATAAATATATATATACAGATCCTCTACAGCAGCGGTATGCAATATTGAAGGCGTAATATATGGTATTAACGACATTAAAGAGGCGAAAAGAAGGAGCAAAACACATTAAAGATTAAAGGTAACACTTACAGAGGTTAATAAACCATGTCTGGCGAGCAGAATCTCACCTGATTTACGCCACTGCACAGTCCATTGAGCTACAACCTTGTGTCAACTCAGCATATTGGACACTATGATTTTGTTAACTACGTGCGATCACAGTGAGCTATAACTCGGTTCTGTCAGTTCAGAACAGAAAAATAGAATTCAGCATGTCGGCCTTTTCCTGCACACATACACACGGAGAGGTCTGTGAAAGGTACAAGTCTTTTCAGGGAAGACTGACTGTAGCAGCAATAAGTTGGAGATGGAGAGGATTTAAAGTTAACATTCACGGCCACATCGATGGGCTTCAGATGTGTCAGATGACGGCCACCTGAATGAGTCACAGTCCACAGTCTGAGGAGAGCTGATAAGACCTGACGAAAGACAGAGTGTGAGCAAAACACATGACGCACACAGACACGCACACACACACACACACACACACACACACACACACACACACACAAAATACAAAACTTCACACACATTATTAAAGTATAGTGTCAGACAAAAGACAATTCAATTAGGTTTTCTAATAATACCAAAGTAAAAAAAAAAATGTCTGTCACACTGATACTTTATTGATTTAAAAGAGAGGAATCTGCTTAGCTTGAAGTATTACCGGTCTTTATAAAAAACAGTAAAACCAACTATAATCTGAACAGAAGACCAAACTAGAAATTCAAATTTACAACAGATAGATTACAACAATTCCAAACATTTTTCACATCTCCTTTGTAATATGGACAATTTCTGCACAAAACCAAATCACAGATGAAGTTGTTACATATCACAATGGGAGGACCGGCTGTATTTGGAGAAACATGGAGGGGGGACTTTTGGAACTGGTGTTACACAGAAAGACTTTTGCCAATTCAATCCTTTATATTGGCAAAAAGAATGTTTTGCGAGCGAACTATGCCAATTTCTTCCCCTGTTGAATTGCACAATGTCTGGGGACAGCTTGATGCCATATGTGACTGCCTGGATATGAACCAGGGTCTTTAAGCCAGTAAAAGACTCTACTGTGTAGACACTACTGAACATCTCTGTTAAAGCTATACTCTTCCAAAACAGCACTTGCTTTGTGCACTTTCCAAACAAGAACCCAACCCTTGCCGTTATCACGTAGAGCAACAGACACCAACGCAAGATATTTCTCTCCTCTTGTCTGGAAAAAACGGATGATGCTCTGACAGGATGGCAAACGGTGGGTCACCCCAACTAATGTTAGATCCGATTTTTGCCAGGAACGATAATTTAAGCAAGTGCAGAAATTCCTGAAACTGCACTCTGATTGTATTGTATAGAAATCTATGAGAAAATGACCCTACATCTGACTGATCTGATTATTACCTCTGTAAACATTTTCCTCATGAATTTATGATCCCAATCACTAGATCCATGTTTTCAACAGAGCATTATGGCCATTTAGTAAAGTATGGTCCCATTTAGAGTAAAATAGATGATAAAGCAGGATAAGCTTAAGGGCATGGTTGATTTGTGATTGGTATTTTGTTAGCTTGTTTCGCTGCATGCTTTTTTCTGGGAATGTTGGTTGAACTTTGCCTCCAGCTGACTTTTTTTTTAATGCTTCCAGTTGATATCAAACATTTTCCTGTTCCAAACGTGTATTTTGTTACAAACTTTTAAGCCTAGTCAGGAATGTTTTTGGATAATGACACAACCCTTGCCCTGGGGAAGAAGAAAAACTGCCAGCTCGCAAGTACGGTAGTTAGCTGGACATGCTAGCATTTGCAATAAACGTTTAAGCAGATAAAGCCTGTTTTATCTGTGCCTGACACATTTTCTTTGGTGTAAAGGCAACATTCTTGAAATTCTATGACAGCGGAGTATAGCTCTGATTAGAGTCCCGTGCACTTAAAAATGTTTAGTTAACAGTCCATTGCTCTTCAGTTATGGGCCCAAGATTAAGTCCCCATGGTGATAAAGCATTCGCCCTGCTAAAGAGTCCTTGAACAAGGCGATTAAACAGGTAGGAATGTGTGTATGGAGCACGGTGTTCCTGAAAATGAGGGAGAGAGAGAAACATTTTTGTTAGCAACACTACAGCGCTGTGTTTAAATAAACACTTTAAAAACGTAATTTTCATTCATTTGAATTGTGCCAATGCAGATTCCTAGACTATAATTGCTTATTATACGGTTTAACCAAGCAAACACACTGAGCATCATTGCTCCCTTTCCCTGCACGATAAAGACCATGCTCAGTTCAAGAAATAACACCCCAAAGCAATGACTTCACTGTGATTATAGATATGATGATGATGATGATGTTGATGGCTACCATCTGCAGCACCTAAGCACCTACAATCACAGTCACAAACAAAAGGCACGCTCAAGGCTATAATCGCTTTTACACGTTGTTTCCCGACATTAGCGGGATCTGATTCCTTTCATATAACATCCATACCCCGGCACGACAGCAATTACATTTTTTGCAGATGTGTTCATTTAAAGATGACTTAACAACTTTTTCATTAAAAATATGTCTTTTAACTGAAACCTTTGGCAAACTAAATCCGGGGTTCTGTCTCTGCCATGACATGTTGCCAAGTTTCATTCTGATATACATTGGGGAAAAATAAATTGCACTCGTTCCAACTGTATACACACGTGGCACTGGTGTGAATAATTGTCATCTAGCATTTACATAAATGTCATTATGCACCATAACACACAAACAGGGGAGATAATTGTAGAGTAATTGTTGATGCTGCTGCAATGTTTATAGACACGGGGCTCTGCTTTTGTGCTTACTGTTCAGTTTAGCTCTTCACTTTATATATCACAGGACTGTTTATTACACTGGGCAACAGCTCTCTGCAGCCATTAAAACACTCATTTAATTTAGGTGCCACGTATTCCTCCTGGGAGATGATTTTGTGTTTCAGGTTTTACTGTCACAAAACTTTTAAAGTGAGAACACTGTACTGATTTTAGAGGGACAAGATACACTGTAGGTGATTTAAACATGTCAGTTTCACGGTTTAACATCCCAAGTCTCAAGAACTACCGTATTTTCCGCACTATAGGGCGCACTGGATTATAAGGCGCAGTGTCAATAAATGGTCTATTTTTGATCTTTTTTCATATATAAGGCGCACCGGCCTATAAGGCGCATGAAGCAAAACAAAATAGTTCTACTACACTTTAGCTCAGTGGTTTACTCGCCAGCCTTCCAAGCCAGCGATCTGGGTTCGATCCCCAAGTTGGCCCTAACAGTTACACTCTACACACATATATAAGGCGCACCTTCATTTTTTGAGAAAATTTAAGGTTTTTAAGTGCGCCTTATAGTCCGGAAAATACGGTACTTTGTTAGGACTCAGAAAAGACATTGTAATTTTTATGTAAAACTTAACATCACACATCTCAGGTCTTGTCTATGTTTGCTCCATCTATCACCCCTCCTGTAACTCCATAAATGATTTTACCTTACTCAGGCACCTAAATTCAAGTTTAGCTTCCTTAAGTACAAGTATGAACACTGCAAGTTGCCACATAACAACATGTTCTGTAATAACCTGCTTGCTCTGACTGCCTAATGGCTGTTTGTTTGGGTGTGAACAGTCCAGGACATTTGATTTGTTCACCACCTCACAGCTCAAAAGCCACACAAAAAAAAACCCACACATTTTGGACTTACCAAATATCAGCTGTGTGCCTTACAACAGGAAATTGACTCCAGCTTTTGCTGTACACCGCTGATAATAATGTTCTTTCTTTTTTTTTTTTACCTGACACGGCTCTGTAGCTGACCCTGGTCTCTGACCTCCCTGGAAAGGCACAAGCAAAAAGATTATTTTCCCCGCAGGGATCAATAGAGTATCACAAAAAAAGCTTACATTGTGTTTTCTACTACCTTGTTTTTTATACACACAAGAAAAAAGGAGACTTTTAATGATTCAGTGATTTAGTGAATGCGGACACGCCACTAGCACACAGTGATATACAGATGATAAAGGTCTTTAAAATGTTGGCGTGACGTGTTGTTCATTTCTTTGCGCTGACATCAGCTCTAACAAAAAAACATCTTGTGCCTCTTGGGGGCTTTATGGGTTTGTGTTGTGCCATGTCTTCTCAACAGATACACCTTTTATAATGCCTATGGTAGGGCTGAGAATTGATATCATTATGAAAATAAATATTCAAATTTTAGGGTAAACAAACAGACATTTGAAACTGAAAATTCATATTCAATTGTGAATTGATGACATTACAGGCCTGGGTCTGTCTCATGAGACACAGATGAGACAGTACTCCATTGTATGCCCACACTACATAACTACAAAATGTTGCAACAACATTTGCTAACAATTTTTTTGTGTATGGGAAGTGACAAATACACTGCACAAAGCATACTGGGAACACTGGTCATGCAATCAAGCTGGACAAGTAGGGCAGATGTGATTATAAACAAAAATGGCGATGTAGAGTGGGCATATGCTGTTAGCCTGCTAGCACACCATAGCTAACAGTTACTTTGGAGATAGTATCCAAGTCCCTTCTCCTCCTGGCTAACTGGTCAGCCAATCAGGGAGAAATGCTGCTCGGTGCCTCCAGGTTTATTTTCTGTAACCTGTTAAGCATGACACCATGGTGGAAGTAGCATTTTAGCTAATTTGTGTGCAGCTGGGTAGTTAGCTAGCCTGCTAATTCCTCCATCCTTTCATTACGCTAAATCGAACCAAGATAGTTCCACTTTTTATGTTAATGATGTGCTAATCTAGACTTTTAGTGTGCAGATGAAGCACAAAGTTGTTTAATTTAACTTATTTAGCGGTGGGCTTGTTATCCAGTTAGTTTCATAAGGGACTCAGTTCTCACCAACCATATCACACAGAGAAGGATGTCTTTGTAATTTGTTGGTATGTAGATCCTTTAAAAGACATGTTTTTGTTGAAGACCTATACAAGTCAGTTAATAGTATCCTATGCATTGATATAAGAATAGTTCACACCTATGTGTTTTTTAGAAGCAACATTCAAACATCATATATGGCCAGTTTTGAGAGCACTAGTGTATTGATAACCAAGGCTTTTTCAGTCTAGCTTCCAATAAAAAAAAAAGGGAATAAACTGAGTGTGACTGCATGCAGGGGTGGAGCAAAACACACATCATGGAGTTGTATAAAATGTCAGCTAGTAGAATAGATAAACATGCAATGTTTACATACACGGATGGCATTTCTACATGTTTGCATGCGAGGCAGTGAGCGATAGAGACGGACACATTGATGTTTGAATACACTTGTGCATAAATTTGCTGACAGCTCAATGTGTATGTCAGTCTGTTTCATCTGCACGGTATGGTGCTGCAGCGTATATGATTTAGTTAGTAATTAGGGAATAGAGACGTATCCAATTATTGGGGTTGTGAAATATCACCCTGTCTCAGTAGTTATTCCAGTACTGTCTGCACCCTGCCTTATTATTACACCAGCTGCATATATGATTAGGTGGGTGCGTGTGTAAAAGAAGAGAGAGAGAGAGAGAGCAAATACAGTAAGTGTGTGTGTCCAGGAAAGGCGGCGTCTACAAAGGAAACTCATTTCTGCTCATTGTAGATTATAGGTGGCAGGACCACATGCCCGCAGGACTTGCAGCCAAAGCCACGGCTGACAGTCTCATGACACCTTATGTGTGTGTGTGTGTGTGTGTGTG
>JAOWBC010000383.1:6097606-6109459 GCA_028566105.1 Hypoplectrus providencianus | reverse complement strand
AGAAGAGATTGAGCAAAAGCAGGAAAAACAACAGAAAAGACAGTACTGAGTGGAAAACTTTGGCCACCTTCAAGAGAAAATGGAGAAAAGATGTCAGGAAGGGAATCAAATGAGGAAACTTATGATAGTTCTGTTAGGGCTGATCAGTCATGTGAGTTAAATGTTCACCCTGCAGAACTTATTCAGAAGAAATGTTTCCATCTCCTGTCTGCATTAACTATTAAAAAAACACCTTAGGTGACCATAAAAACTTTTATGTACATTTAAAAGATTTATCAGATTTTTGGTGTCTCAAACAAGCATCGAAATCTTGAAAATGTGCAAACAAATTCATTGATTAAAAGTCAACCAAAGCAGTTCTTGTTCAGGTTTTCACTGATGGTCTGAAAAGAACAAATCTGGAGGCGAAACACTTTTCAGCACAAGAAAAGTAGACAAACATGTGGCTGCTCTCTCAGTTCAACACTATCAGTGTTTCCATTCACCTTTTTGTGTTTATTTTGTATTTGAAAAGCTGAATGGAAAGGAAAGATTTGATGGAAAAAAAAAAAAAAAGGTTTTCATTCAACACTCGCTTCAGGTGATTTTTTCCTTTCTGTTTAGAGAGTCTGTGAGCTAAATAGATAGAAACATCTTCCCTGAATAGGTTCTGACATAGTGAACATCTAAGTCACATTAATGATCAGCTGTTTCTGCTGTCCACATCCTGCCTTCATGAATAGACACTTTTCATCTCTGGACAGCATGAAACATGGCCATCAGACATGAAAGAACAAGAAGCAAATCCTGAAGCCCTTGTCTATTGGACTCATGGCTTAGGTGCGTATGTGTGGCCAAGGTAACTTGGTTGCAATCTCTTCTTCTACTCAATTAACTGTTGAATTACAGCCGTGTGTAGCCTGTGGTGGTAACTACTGGACAGACGATGCTGTAGTTATAAATTTGTATATAATTTGTTCAAATAAACAGTTCAAATTTGAATGGTTTCTTAATTTTTCTCCCCCAGACGACATCATGTCTGACGGCTGGACCACGGTGCGCTATGGACGCCGGCGCCAGCGGTCCCGTCAGTGTCAATGGGACGACGGCTGCGGTGGTTCATCCTGGAGGACGGTCGGTGCATCCTCCAACCCCTTTGGACAAGTTTGCTCGAAATTATCGAACCCTCAACCCTAACCCTGTTATGACCTAACCTAGCAACATTTGGTGGACTTCAAGGCACCTTGAGCACATAAAAAATGTAGTTGTATCTTGCATCTGGGTGGGGTGGTTGGGTGAGAACCTCTAAATGTAAACATAAACAGTTTTTCTTTTTCAGACGGAAGCTTCACAGAGACCTTTTACACACTTCTAAGTTACTAGCAGCCTAACAAAACACTGTGCCACTACTTGCTAACCTCACACGCCAGTAAGTACATGTAGTAAATCCTCTAATATAAAGTGTAATAGCTTTTCTCAAAGAGATAAAAAGTGATAATGGTGGGTTTTTTGAATCCTTATATCAGTGAAAGCAGCCTTTCAGCTGCTACTTCTCTCTGCAGTGCTAATAGAGGTTGCAGGCCTGCGCCAATGTCCTTGTTCTCTCCTGCTCTGTTATTCTGTTTTACTGAAGCCCTTCCATGTGATGCAAATCCTGCAGCACTATATTCAGACCTTTTAATCGCTCTTTTTTCTCTCTTTAGTCATCAGCGTGTTTGACCTTCAGTCATTTCCCATCATGCTCTCCCACCTGACCTCCAGCTGCCTTCATTTTTCTTCCTTTTTTTTTTATATATATTCAACTACAACTCTCTTTGCAAATCTGTCTCACTCCTGTCGTTTCTTTTAGAAGGGGTTGTGTTTGTTTATGTGTGTGCGTTTCAGCTTTTTAGAAGTAAAGGAGCTGCTAGACAGGCTGCACAGGGCAGGGCTGCGGGTCAGAGACGAGTGACACAGGATAGGTGAAGAATAGGGAGGTAAAGGAAACAAACACGGCCTTGGAGGGTGAATGATTTCCCAGGATTCTGTTTGTTGACAAGTAAAAGGCGTGTGAGGGATTTCCTGGAATGCACACATTATTTTTTACTCTCCTTTCATGTTTTCTTTCACTCTGCAGACTCCACAGAGGACTCGCAGGTGCAAGTTAAATGCCTTGTTTCAAAGAGATAACCTCTCTTCTGCAGAGGAGAGGGTTTGTAAGATCCCGTCTCATTCAGCCTCCCCCCGGGGGGACACAAACTCTCTCTTTCTCTCCCCCCCCCCTTTCTCTCACCTTCTGGATGGATAGCGATGATGGCTCACACTGCCTGCACTGAGAGCTTTGTCTGACAGATAAAAAAAAGGATGCTGACACTTGACAGGTTGTGACACTGTGTTTACCAAGCCTCAGCGGTAGGGGAGGGAGACCTTAACATTTCCCAGAGTTGCCTGCAGTCTGCACACAAGCAAAGCCTGCCAGAGAGGGTGAGAGCAAAACCACTTGACATGTTGCATAAAGAGTTCATGAAGTAGATGTAAATAAAACCTAGCCACGTTTTTGATTACTGTGGATGGTGCAGTAGGGACATTTAATGTAAATAAAAAATTGTAAAGATAAGAATTTCTGCCCATTTCCATGCCAGATATGCGTTTGTGGCTCATGTTAAGCTCTACATGAATGACAAATGTGTCAGTACAGACTCAAATGCTAAATTAAGGTGACAGTAAATAAAAGTGACATTGTATTTCGGGCTGGTAGCAGAGGGCAGTACCGGCTGAAAGGGAACTTGAAGGCTGAGATGTGAACCGACAGCAGCTCTAAAATGCTCAGCATGGCTTTGTCAGCGTCAACATTTCAGGAGTTTTTAAAAGGTTGAATATTATGCAAAAGTCAATGCATAAAAGTTTCTGCAGAAAACATATTCATGGTTTTAGTATTCAAAAGAGATGAACAGAGTGTGCAAAAACTCTTAAGGTTGTTCAGACAGGGTGCTGGGACTGATGTGGACCAGTTCGTAGTGCACACCACTGTCAGTGGTGAAAGAAACTCAGAAGAAGAAGTTATATTGTGTGTAATGAATCTGTTTATTTCTTCTGTTTTGCACTGTTTGAAGTGTATTTTGTTATTTTTGTTAAATTTAATTGTTTTCCTCTGTTAAAAGTTTACCATTACCATATAGTAATAGATATTAGGTATAGGTATATTTGTACCAACGAGACTTTTTTTTTTTTTAAAACTGAAAGAAAGAAAAAAATTCAGAACTACAAACAAGTCTTGTCTACAAGTCTACAATGCTATTTAATTCATACTACAAATAAATAAATAAAAAACATAAAAATAAAAATATTGAGTATATTGAGTAAATACTGTAGAGAAACAACGAAAACGGTTTGGAGAAAAGTGTGCAAAGCCTCTAAAAAATGTCTTTGTTACCTGATTCCAGCTATTGGTTGGACTTCAGCACTAACCAGGTTCACACTGACATAAGTTGTGTCTCAAAAAGCCTCTTTTACTGTCACCACCAAGGCCTTTAAACAGAAGTCAGTGCAGAGGCTGGGAAGATTTCAGTTATTGGCACATGCCTTTGAAGAGGAAACACTGAAAACTGAACTTAGAAGTAAAAACACAATACAAAAATACATTAAATAAACTAAAGAGAAAATGATCATCATAGTATTCGCATGTATTCTTTTCCACTTGTATCCTTGCTGATAGACTGCTGCTAAATAAAGTGCTGCCTGTTCTGACTGAGAGGCTGTTTGGTATTTCAGGTGTCATGAGCGGCCTCGGGGGTTTATGAGGGTCAACTCTGCTAATCAAGACGGGTCAAAGCAGCGCGCCAAAGAAATACTGCAGCACTAATCCACTTGCTACTCATTTCCCAATGTCCCATTGCTTTTTTTATTTGAAGGTATCGTTATCTGTCTCATTCTTCTGTTGTTGATTGTTGAAATTCGGCCTTCTACCAGCCTTTCCTTAGTTTCTCCAGAGATTTTTAACCTATTCCCTCTTTTCATTTCCATAACTGACATCTCCAGACGGACACAGATGTGTAATTACTCACCTGTTGTGTCGTCTCTGCTCAGACACGATGTCTGACTGTTGCACTGTGAAAAGCCGAGGGGTTGCGGCGTGCTGCTGGATTAAACAGTTCAGACCGATGACAACGTGGCTTCATGTAATCTTGTTAATTCAGCACAAAGAGTTGATTTCATGCCGGCCAGGACTAAAAAAAAACAAAAAAAACGGGCTCCTTGCTGCTGTAGCTCAAGGGTACGAGCAAACGTGGGTCGATTACTATCTGAGAGCAGTCTAATTCATCCTGCGGGGCTGAGAGAACTTGCCTGACACAGGGGAATGAGCATCGGTGTGTTTCCTTAAGACTGTAAAGCCCAGTCATCTCTATAACTATCAGTGTCTGACTCTGGCTTCGAATAGCACTAAATGGCAGAGCTATGAGTGAACAAGTGGAAGGCTGTGAAATTGACCCATTAATCTCCACAGCATTATTTCCTCTTATGATATAATGTTGACACTTCCTGCCTGCAGAGAGCCGTCTGATAGTTTTGTGTCTGGCTGTATTTTCACGTGGCCCCTCACTGACACAAGCATTGTCTCATTTCCCTCTTTCCCCTCCACAGGTGGGGAGATTCATTACTCTTTTGTTTGATATATGGACCACCCCGCCATCCCCATCCCCATCTCTTATATATGGACCTGAAACACAGCAATATTGCTGTCAGGGTAAATACCTCCAAGCTACCGCCCTTTATTCAATTTCCAGGCCCGATTCGAGCCACTCTTCTGAGGCAGCTGTTTTAAATGTTGCCTGCCAAAGTGAATTACTGTTGAATGTTTCGCAATATTGAAAATACTCTTATTTGGGCTAGCCTAAAAGTATTAAAAAATGACAGAGGGGTTATGCAGGCGAATACCACTGTGCACTCATGGAACAAAAAGATAAGGGGATCTCAAACAAGCTGTATTAAGTAGAAAAATTACCACGGGGGAATTAAAAGAAATTAACTTCTATTTGGTCTCCGGATGCAGCGGAGAAAAAGCAGAGTCGCTGCAGAAAAGCCAAGCTGCAGTCGTTCTGAAGTTTATTCATTAAACGAAGGGATTAAGAACAGCAGGAGAAAGTTAACGAGCAAATATGGAAACATGATCTGCTTATTAGTGCCTGAACAGATTTAAATGGTCGCTGAAAGCCACTGGTGCCGCAGTTCCATAAGGTAGCCGCCACAACAAGCTGCTCCTCGATGATTCGCTGAAGCACACCACAGACATCAGTGGAGTATTTTTAAAGCTTCTGAATATCGGCTCTGATAGAAGCACATTTTCGCCCTACATAACTTACGTAAGTTTAATCAACATGACAAAATGACTACATTGTGAAGCTGATTTGTTAAAGACAGAATTCTGTCAAGTCAGCCTGTAGACGACAACAAACAACTTTTAAAATGTAGGTTTTCTGACATTCAGTTAGGGCTGTTCAATGCAGGGGCCTCCCAATGCTGATAGATGTTTGTCATAGTCCAGTGAACCCTCGTTTATCACGGGGGTTACGTTCCAAAATGAACCCGCGATAGGTGAAATCAGTCAATTATTATACCGTACAGTATTACAGGACGAAACCAAAGATTAGAACCTGTTTTCAGGCCGAAGCATTTGTTTAAAAAATATAAATATAAAAATATAAATATTAACCTTTTCTTACAAATAACTAGGATAGTTTTTAGAAATACTGTAAAATAATGATTTTAATAATCAACCTACGAGGTTGGACAACTGGACACATTGTGACTCGTGTATTTCACGGAGTGTCCAGTGGAATGTTCATGATGTGTTTCCAGGGGGACTGATTTGAGTGACACACTCACCGGGTCAAGCGTAGGCTATCGTGATAAACTTTTGCTTATGCTTATCCTGACTCCGCTCCGCTGTCACTCCTTTTTCTACTGAAGCAGAAAAGAATGCACGTTCATACACTGTAAAAAAAATAAAAAAAAAAAAAAAAAAAAAAAAAAAAAAAAAAAGCATAAAAAACTGCACTAAAAAAAATCCGCGAAACAACAAAGGCACGAAATATGAACCGCAATATAGCGAGGGTTCACTGTATGTCAAATTAATTTCTTGTCGTGTTGAATTACTTCAACTTGACCGCAAATGCAAAAAATGCAAATATCATGTATTTGCATTTCAAGATTTATGACATTCGTGTTTATATTTGCTCGACTTTTGGTTTGAAGCAAATATAACACATGTAACACATAACATGTCATTACGCTGCCCTCTGTATTTATTGTTATACAGAAATTAGTAGACTCTCAATACACAGAAAAAGGTCTTTTTTTGAAGGTCTGTGTGTCTGTGCAAAGTTTTGCACTACAGTTTTTTTCTTTATGTCTTTGTGTTGAGAAAACCATATTAAATAAAAAGATTCATAGCAGAGTATATCTGGATCCTGTAATATTGTTTGATTTGATTTGAGGATTAAGTGAGTTAAAGTATTTGTTGTTTTTTAATACTTTTCCAGCAGGGCACTTCCCATTTAAAACCTCATGCAAAATAATAAAAACTGCTGTCTCCATTGAGATTGAGAAGCTGATGGAGTCAAATGGTTGTCGTGACCACAGTGATTAGTAACTCAATAAAATATAAAATTGGAAAGTACAAAGTGTAAAATGGGACTATTTCTCTCCTAATCACCATTCAAATCCTCATTCCCTCCCACTGTTCATTAAAAGGATGTTTTACTTTGATAAGGCAGGTTGATTTTTTTGAGCACTTGCTAAGGAAACGGGCTGCTCTGGGGACCTGCAGTCAGCACCACTTCATTTGTTTTATTTTCAACACAGTAAAAAAAAAAAAAAAAAAAAAAAAATCGCACTTCTTAAACTTTGACAAACAAGCTAAATTAGAAACTTTGATTTTTTTCCCCACCACTTTTTTTTGCCCTGCAGCTAACGTCTTCAAAAAATATTCTGCCCGTTTGCAATTACGAGCAGAAAAAGAGTTATAAATGCTGGCGGTGACAGCACAGTGGGAGCAAACAGTCTGCTGCTCCCCTATGGAGCTGTACGGCTGACCAGTGAGAGAAATGCTTTAAAATGAGTGCGTGACAAAACGCAAAATGCATCAGAGGGCAAGTAAAACACTCGCTGGATGTCTGGGTCAGAGAGCTGTAATTATCTTGGAACAATGAGAAAATTGTGTAATTATAATGCAAATGTTTTGAGTGCATTCACTGTGAGATGGAACACAAATCCTTATAAAAGAAAAAAAAAAACATGAATTAAAAATAAAAGTAAAACTTACTGAAATGTTAACAGGGTCGACTTTGAAAAATCTTTTCTTTAACAAAGGAGAAAAAAAAAACAACACCCCAGAGATGTGTATTGGAAAGATTGCAAAGACTTAAATGTCACCCAATTGTGCAATTTTCCATCAACACTTTTCCAAAGAAAGAAATGGAAACGCAATCTCATTTCATTTGATTTTTTTTTATTATTTCAGATCTGAAAGAGGGATACAGAATAAAACCTGCTTTATAAAGTGAAACAAAGCATGCTGACAGCTTCACTGTGTGCACAAACACACGTACATGTTTATTTCTCATCATTATTAGCTCTACGTGAGACGCCGCGGCGTTGCTGCTATAGCATTTGTGCACCCGCGCACACGAACACACGGCGCGGGGCAGCTGCGGGGCTAATTTGTTTAGAAGGAATTAATTAGACATTATTAGGGGGAAAACAATGGAGCAGAGGCAGGGTGTTTAACGATGGGACGTCAAAGAGGCAAACCTGTCACGGAACAATAGGCTAATATCCACCCACTGCTTCCCGGCTACTGCTCAATTACTTTACCACACAATGAAACACACACACACACACACACAAATAAATGCGAGCAGATTTTCTGATCAGCCCTCAGCCTGCACATCCAATCATGACGGAGCGACAGCGGAGGTTGTGTGTCTGTATTTGTGTGTGTGTTTCTAATTGAGCAGATGTTTCTTCATTAAAGGTATCCGCTCTTATACCTTGAAGGCAGACGCTGCAGCTGCTCTTGACGCGTCTTCAGTTGATGAACCCAATTACAGAACAAAATGCAGAGGTTCTGAAATCGCTTCTATTCTCGCCTCGGCATCGTCACATCTCAATCCAATCTAATTCTTCTTCTCTCTCAACACCTTCCCACTCCGCTTTCCCCAAATCTGCTTCATCACCGTGGTCCGTGGCCGCCGTCCAAGCTGCTCTCTCTCTCTCTCTCTCTCTCTCTCTCTCTTTCTCTCACAGCCACTTCCTGAGAACGGCCAAGGCAGAGTTGAAGGTGAACTGGGCCTGGTGGGTCCCGCGGTGAGCCAGCAGCAGGGAGCCCGCCTCAGGCCCGTGGCCCGCCGCCATCAGCTCCGCGGCTGCTTTCTCTACATCCCATCCGCCCTCCTGCTGGTGAGTCAGCATGTGGGAGCTGAGCAGGGGGTACAGGGCTGAGGAGACGCAGCCCACCAGCAGTCCTGCGTCCAGGAGCAGCGAGAGGAGTTCAGCGTCGCAGGAGGAGGCCGTCTCCTGGGGGGGGAAAGAGAGGAGGGAGAGAGTGTAAACACACGTGTGGTAATGGAGTCACGAGGAACTCACTTTGCTTTCCAAGTGTGATTGTGTGTTTTTCAGTCCAGTGAATACATGCCAGACCTCACTGCTACAATTTTGGCAAATAAATAACTCCGGCTGGATCACTGAGATCAGCCTAACAGACACAGGCCCCGGGGCCCGATGAGTCATGGGCCCCCTGTGCCTTTCCATCGCCTGCTAAACTGGACCCAAACAGACTCAATGTTCCAACCAGTAAGTGACTCAAAATGACACCAAAGAGGCATTAAAATGACTACAAAGAGACGAAACCAACTACAAAGAGACTCACGACAGCTATAGAGGCTCAAAGTGGACACAAAGAGACACAAAACAACCACAGACCACAAATGATGACAAAAGGGACAAACATTATACATAACATCAAAGAATCACAAAATTACAACAAAAAGACTAAACTAGGACCACAAAGAAACTCACAACAACTATGAAAAGAAGCAAAACAGCTACAAAGAGACACATTTATGGTCTCAAAGTGACCATAAATACCGGCAATGTTACTACAAAGAGACCAAATCAATTACAGCGTAACTGTGAATCCACAGACAACTTATAATTACCAAAGAACAAAAACATCTACAAAGACACACATAATTAAGACAGACACAGATTCACCACGAAACAGAACAAAACAGAAAAAGATGAAAAAATGCCTCAAAGAGACACAAAAAGGTATATAACAACTACAAAGAGACACAAACTGAGAAAAAAGACGAACAAAAGACATAACATGACACCAAAGAAGCACAAAATTACTATAAAAAGTCTGAAACAACTTCAAGGAGATACAAAAGAACTATAAAGTGGCGTAAGGTGACCATAAGGAACTACAGAGAACGACTACAAAGAAACCAAATCAAATACAACTACAGACACACAATCTTAAAACAAACCAAAAATAAGACCACAAAGAGAAACAACCGAAACATATGCAGAATGACTTCTAAGAGACACAAAACAAAAAAATGGTACATAACAACGAGAAAGAGAACTTAACATGTGTCTTGCTCCTGTTTAGGAGAGGTGCTGGGGCCTATTGTGTGTCCGTGTGCAGGGGCCCATTATATTAGATCTGCCCACGACCACTGGAGCTGCCAGGTAACCTGTTCTCACTCAGCAGACCTGCCCTGCAGTAAAACCCTGCCAGTAGATTTGGAGGTTCAGCAGCCACACGGTTTGTAGAAACAAAGTGTTGTAGCGTTCTGCTGCAGCAGCACTTTTCCTACACTGACTGTGATTACAATGTTACACGCTTGAGGAAACCTGATGAGGTCAGAGTGCTGGGTCAGATCCTGTGTTGACCCTTTGACTCGCCACCATTCCCATGGCATGTCCCTTCACACACACACACACAAACACACACACACTTCCTCTGCAGCTCTTTGAGGAGAAACACTTCTCAGCTACCAAAAAAACATTCTGTACACATGTTCTCAAAGCCGTCAACAAACCTTTACGTAATGTTTTAATCCTATCTTCCGCCTCTTTACATCGATGAATTGCATGCAAATTCACACAGCTAACCGCCGCCGGGGTGATGTGAGTGGTTTACAGGCCACGCAGAAGCAAAGCTGAGTGCTGGGGGAGCAAAAGGCCGTGTGTGTGTGACTCAGCCCATCTCCTCTGCATCCTCTCACCTGTTTGCTGTCTCTATTATTAAGCTTGCACAGCTAAACACGCGAAAATGTGCGCGCACGCATGCATACACACAACAGCCAGTTCCTGTCGGGGTATTTCTGGAGCTGAGGCGGATCAATTATAAATGTGGAGCTCATGTCTTCTGTAGTAGAGAAGGGGAGCGGAGACGGATGAATTTCTCTCCCTCACCTCAAAAATCTCTCATCTCTGCGCCGGCCTCGCTCCATTTTTCTCTCCTTGAAGGACAATTCATCTTTAAAAACATAAAACTGTTAGAACGGATCACTTCGGCTGTGATGACGGATATTAGTGAACCCTCAACGTCTCACGCGAGAGTTGAGAGACATTCAACTGCTGTCATTGACAATGACACTCCGCCCTCATGGAATTACTGATCTTTATTTTTTTCCACATAAAATAACTTTTACTCTGTAGTCATTCGGACGGATCTGAAAAGGAACATTATCACTTTGTCCCGAGATTCAGTTTCAAGTTCTGTGAAAGTTTTCTGGATGTGATTTACCATTTAAATACAATACAAGTTCACGGTTGCTTTGGTACCAAAGGGAGACAGAGAGCTGACATATAACAGTTACAGAGATACAGGATGTCATGCATGACTAATAATTTAATTTCTCCCTCCCATTGAGAGACAGGCCCAGATGAATCATGACAAACCGTGGGAGGGAGGAGGGCCAGACAGAGAAGACAGACGAGAGACATCTTTGAATTTAGAGGCAGAGGTGGACAAAGAGGTCATCCGATTATAATGAGAATTAGGGGAAAAGAATAGACGAGAGACAGAGAGGGCTTCAGAGAGTGGAAAACGTATGACGGAGGAAGATGGAGGGAGACAGAGAGAGAGAGCTGGAGAGGACAAAGGCACACATGCACTGAAAGCATTAGATGCATACATTTTTAAGTGCACCAACTGTTTCCAAAGGATGGACTCACGCTCCAGCCAACGAAAGGCACTTTAAATCAACGTAACTGTTCAAACTTTGGATTTTGGAGCCTCAACAAATGTTCTCCATGATACTTTGGGAGCAGAACGGTGACCTAATTTAAAGCTCAATATCCTACAAACTTCACTTCCTGACAAGACAAGAAGTGATTAATCAGCTTTGTTTGGAGGTAAACGGAAATCAAGTGCACATTCAAGGTCTGTAAAAACCCTTCACCGCACAGGGATATTGTGGGCCCACAACAGCACTATTGTAAGTGAAATTTGGATGTTTACAACAGAGAGTTCTGGTAATCATTTCTTTAACAAACATGGCTGAACGGATTAGTTAACAAACTGATTATTAAGAGAAGGAAGGTATTTGAAAACCCAATTCTGGGGAAATGCAGTGAAAAATGTAAATAATACAGTTAATACAGGTAAAGCAGGTTTTATTGTATAGCATTTTATGTTTATTGCCCTGTCTGACTTTAAACCAACCCATTGAAATGATGGTCCAAACTCCACAAAACAACGGATAACATCACTGTGGCTACATCACCTTCTTCTATACAGGCTTCGACATCAGCATGCTAGCATGCTCAAGATTAGCAGATATGATACCATATCAAACACCTTGTGTTAGAAAAGTAGCTATA